>PVJI01016439.1:0-38558 GCA_004026765.1 Micronycteris hirsuta
ACATTGAGTCGGCCAAAACATTATTTTACGATATTACTTCATCATTTCTTCCAGCATTCGCCTAATCAGTGCAAATGTCAAACAAACGTTCAAAATGAAAGAAACCAATGTATTAAGAAATAAATGACTTTATGGCAACGATAATAATAATAACAATGCCCCTCCCCCCAGTCAGGCTAAGTACACAAGGTTCTGGATTTCTTCCAGGGGCTTCCGCAGAGCTGAGGAATGCCGTGCTGTTCACTTACACAGCTGAGCTGGCGAGAGGCCAACACAGGCAGTTTTGTTTATTCGGTTTTCACTTTTCATCGTGAAACGCAGTCCTGTCTTGACTCTCCTGCCTCTGGGCTCTCTGAATGTTTCTAACTAGAATCCTTTCAGCTTATTTGCAAAACGACTCCTTCCCCTGGGACCGGTGGGTGCCTGGAAGCTGTGCGGGGTGGGGGGTGTCTTTGTGGACTGCAGCTCGGCTTGGTGAGGCCGCAAATCAATAGAGTTTCTGGGTTAGAACTTTCCTGCGCTGTAAGCTTTATTTAAGGATAGCACTCATTTGGTTTTTGAGCTCAGTGTGGTTTGCTTGTAAACGCAGCAGACTGGGAATCCGCGCGCAGGCTCTGTCTCGTCCCCATAGCCCCACTACGTGGTTCATGGGCACGTCCGCCTTTGTGCGATCCTGTGATCCCAGCAAGCTCTCCCCGATGGAGGACGATGGTCAGAGGTCTGACTTCGGGTGTGGAGCCCGCTTTGGTGCTCCTTATGCCTGCTTGGGCCCAGATGTGGCAGACAGATCAAACACAATATGGCTAATAAGCAAATAAGCCCATTCATTATACAGTGTATTAGAAGGTGAAATGCTGTGAAAAAGATCAAAGTAGAATAGGGTAAAAAGTGTTGGATGTTTTTGAATACGTGGGGCAAGTTTACATTCAAAATAGAATGGCCAGAATTTCTTTAAAAATTAACATGCAGTTAACAGTTAATCTTTTGTATTATTTCTTGTAACTACATGTGAATTTACATTTGTGTCACAATAAAAAGTCTAATGAAAAAATAGGGTGGCCCAGGTGGGCCCAATGGGGTGATATTTGAACACAGACTATAAAGAGGTGGAGGAGACAGACGTGCATTTATTTGGGTAAACAGGGTCTCTGGCAAAAGAGCATGTGGCATGCTCGAGAGGTGCCAACGGACAGCGAGAGCGAGGAGGAGGGCACAGGAGATGAGTCGGAGGCGTGGCTGGGCCAGACCCCAAGGCCCTCAAGGGCACAATAAGGGCCTGGTCTTGGACGATTGGTGGTCAGGTGAGCTGCAGAGTGACATGGGCCAACTTCTGTTTTAACAGAGTACGTGACTCTCCTAGGTGTGTGCGGGCACTAGATCTTCGGTAACACGTGCAGGAACTTCTCAAAGAAGCATTGGTTCCTAAGCCCTGAGTCTACACTGGTGACCCACAGAGAACACATAACACAGTTAGGGATGAGGGTCATGCAAGTGAAGATGAGGAGCTGCCCAACGGTAGGGACCTCAGGCTGCAACTTACTTATTAAGCCTGGGGGCCTGTGAGAGGCAGGCCTGGAAGCCTGGGGGTGTAGTACAGTAGAAATGAAAATGCCCCTGAGGGTGTCCAGGGTGTTTGCATGTATGTCACGGAGGATTTGAAGGAGCAATACATTCTGCAGGAGGTTTTGAGCACTCGGTTTGGTGTTGGGAACCAGTGCCTAGTCTTAGCGGTACATAGGGGATAAAGCTGGCACAGTTCTCATACTCAAAGAGCTCACCATGCCAGAAAACAAGTGAGCAGGTAAAGAAATAAAATAGTGACAAACCATAATGAAGGCTATGAAGCAAGCAAAGAACGGGCTGAGAGGGTGTGTATGAGGAGGGGACAGTAGTGCTCCCTTAGGTAGGGTGACACTTAGGTTGAGACATCCAGTGGGGGGGGGGGGGTTGGGTTGAGCAGAGGAGGGCCTGTGCAAAGACCCTGAACTGGGGAGGAGATAGGACAGGGTCCAGAGACCAGGCACATGCCCCCATCACGCCATTCATCCCACTCCCCACTTGGCCTCTTCCGAGGACAGCGCTTTGTATCCAGGGCACCAGCCTCACGCTCCTGCCATTTCTCTTACTCACACGGTCACAGAGCCAGGCTTGGCTAGTTCTTCAGTCGTGCCCAAGAAATAGTGGTGACTTCACATATTTTCCTCTGTAACATACCAGATGCTGGTATGTATGAGAACTTGTGGGAAATATAAAAAGGCCGTCTATTTGAATCTGAGTCTGTAAAATGTGCCCACCTCCCAGGCTGCTGCCCCACAGATGGTATGACTGTGTAGCCCAGAAGAGACAGAGCAGCCAGGCTGGCCTCTCAGGCTGGAAGCAGGCGTGGGAATCGTGACGGTGGAGTGAACCAACGCTAACAAAATGCGCATACCATGTTTATTAGTTTTCCAAGGCTACTGTAACAAAGCACCACGAATTGAGTGGCCTACAACTGAAATGGATTCTCTCACAGTTCTAGAGCCCAGAAGCCTGGAATCAAGGTATCAGCAGAGGCCTGTTCCCTCAAAATCTCTAGAGGCTGATCCTTCCTTGCTTCCCCCAGATCCTGAGAGCCCCAGGCATTCCTTGGATTATGGCAGCATCACTCCCATCTCTGCCTCCATCTCCATGGGCTGCCTTCCCTCTGCTTCTGTGTGTCCCCGTGTCCTCGCATGGCGCTCTCTCTCTGTCTTTCTTCACACTGTCTTCCCTCTTCTCATAAGGACATGAGTCATATTGGATTAGAACCCACCCTAATGACCTCATCCTAATTATATCTGCAGGGACCCTATTTCCAAAAAAGGTCACATTCTGAGGTACTTAGGGTTAGGGCTTCAACATATCTTTTGGGAGAACACAACTCAACCCATAATGCAAATGACAGGAAAGAAATAGTGGTTGGAAAGGACAGCTGTGGAATTGAGTCTCAGATCTTGCACGAGAGAAGTCTTTCTGTCATGCCCACATCCTGGATCTGCTACCTCTGAATCACTCCCACTAACACCTTTTAAAACATGCTTTATTCTGAGTGCTTCCACTTGATTTCATGTAAAAAGTGTTTTTACACTCCTAAGGCTATAGGGCATCTTTGTTAACGGTGTGGTCATTTACGGTCATACAGGGCTGAATGATTGGTCTTCTTCCCATCCTTCACCCCATGTGCATCATGCTTTCCAGCTGGGAAGTAAGATAGGTAAGGCCACACCAGATCATGAAAGACCAACGGAGCCAGCAGGACCTGGACTGGCTTGGTAGGCAGTATGTAGCCATCTACTCCCAAGCAGCCACATGATGTGGGAAACACTGTCTCCCAAGGCTGGGAAGGGCAGGATAAAAGGGACAAATCAGAAGGCATCTGAATTGAAGTAGAGGTGAGAGGGTCAAGAATTGGGAATCATCAATATGAAGGTGCAAACACATTATTTGATGCTATCAGCCTTGGGGAGACAAAGATGAACCTCGGGCCCCGGCTGGTGTGGCTCAGTGGATTTTGTGCCAACCTGCGAATCAAGGGTCACTGGTTTGATTCCCAGTCAGGGCACATGCCTGGGTTTCGGGCCAAATCCCCAGTAGCGGGTGCTCAAGAGGCAACCACACATTGATGTTTCTCTCCCTCTCTATCCCCCTCCCTTCCCCTCTCTAAAAATAAATAAATAAATAAATAAATAAATAACTTTAAAGATGAATGTTAGAATTCCTCTTTAGGAGAGAGTGAGACCTAAGGAACAATAGGTTGGTCAGTGATGAAAATAAGAGCTTGCAGGAAAAACAAGGGAGGCAAGCTTTAAGTAGAAGAGGAAGTCAATTGCTTCAAACTTCAGAGAAAAGTTTGTGGTGGTTCTGGTAGGAAGGCCTTCCTCTCTAAATGTCCCCTCATCCTCCTCAAGAATGGCTTCTGGGGTCTTGAATATCACAGTGTCCCCAGGTGACCATGGGGCCTCTGAGACTAAGGTCAAATATCCTCAAGAAATAGCCCCTTTTCCTATATCTTCACCAAAGCCAGGGGCAAAGGGACTGGCTGAAAAAGAGAAGTGGGCTGGAAAGGGCTCTGAAGAGGTGGCCCGGCTGACCTGAAAGGGCTGTAGTCCTGGTCCATGGGCAGACTTCCGTGTTCTCCTGTATTTGCCTTCCATGTTCTTCCATATATTCCAGCTGAATCCATTTAAAAGAGGATGGCAAATATACAAATCATGACCCCCAAATTCCCTCAACTCCTCACAAGACACCATGGAAATAATTATATCATGCCTCAATAACAACCAAGATCAGGAATAAACTTGGAATTCTTTCATTTAGACTCTAGTTCATTCATAGGCTTGCTGCTAAATTAAAAGCTTGAAATAATTATCTGTTGTAAAAATATGAGACTCTTGCTCTTCAAATTAATAGATTTTGAAATCTTAGGAATTATTTCAAAATGCTTTTTGAAAACATTTTCTGTTTCTGATCATAAAAGGTCAAAGTCACATTATCATGAACTATAGTTCTCCTACCCTTGATCTTAGCCAAAAGGCCAAGAAGCAATTCATATTTTTTGAAATTTCACTTTTTTTATTAGTACTCATTCATAGCCAGAATGATAAGATATCATGCTTAAATATAACAAAATACATTTCTTTAGAAATATATTGTTTGTAGGTGGAACTTCCAGCTATGAATGAGTGGAGGTGAACAAGTCCTCTCCCTTAAATGTAAAACTGGATATAATGATAAAAAATCTATCATTTTAGGGCTATGGACATTGATCACAAATAAACAACAATTGAGAAACATTTAATCACAAGAAAAAAATCTGTGGGGATTCAGGGAAAAACAGTGTGGATACGCAGTGTTCTTGACTGGAACTGACACCCTCCCCATCCCTGCCTAGTAAGCCTGGTTGTTCTGTCAGAACAGAACTAGGTGTCTAAAATATCCAGTTTTCAACAAAAATTTGTGAGTCATGAAAAAGAAAAACCCCAGAAAGTGTGATCCAGGGCTGGGAGAAAAAAGTCAATGGAAACTCTCTTTGAGTAATCTAGATGTTGGATTTAACAGACAAAGACTTCAAAGCTGTTATTTTAAGTATTTTCAAAAATTAAAGGAAACCATGGTTAAAGAATTTGAGGAAAATTTTATGAAAATGACTCAACAAGTAAGAATATCAATAAAAATAATAGAATTTTTTAAAAAGTACCAAACAGAAATTGTAGATTTGAAAGATACAATAAATTTGAGATATCAGAAGGAATCAGTGAATTTGAAGATGGATTAATAGATTGTTATCCAACTTGAAGAATAAAGAGAAAAAAGATCAAAGAAAAATGAACAAATTTTCAGAGACCTGTGGAACAACATTAAGCATACCGACTACATAATGGGAGTCCCAGAATAAGAGGAGAGAGAAAAGGTAAGAAAATCTTTTAAAGAAATAATGTCTGAAAACCTCTCATATCTGATGAAAGCATCAATCTATAAATTCATGAATCCCAAGCAGAAAGAACGCAGAGACCTTCACTCAGTCACATCAAACTCTTGATGGCAAAAACAAGGAGGAAGTCTTGAAAGCAGCAAGAGAAAAACTAATCATCTAGAGAACAATACAAATAACAGCTCAATCTCTGCAGAAACAATGGAGGCCAGGAAGCAGTGGAATGACATATTCAAAGTACAGAAAGAAACAGTTGTCAGCCAAGAATTCTACAGCCAGCAAAATGATCCTTCAAAAACTGAAAGTGAAATAAATACATTCTCAGCTGAACAAAGATTGGGATAATGTGATGCTAACAGACATGCCTTACAAAAAATACTGAAGGAAGTCCTTCAGGATGAAAGAAATATACTCCAATTGGTAACGTGAATCCACAAGAAGAAATGGAGACTAAAAATGGTTAAAATGCCCCTGTTTGAGAAAGCATCCTAGGAACTGGTTTGGAAAAGAAAGGTTTTTGGTTTTTTTTTATAACAAAGTTCTTTGAGGAGTGCACTAACCATTCTGCCCCTAGACTTTTGCAACCCACTGTTCTCCCCTCAGATCCTGACCTTGAGCTGCAGCCACAGGCCAAATTCACACCCTCTAGCCAGCCCTGCTTGCTTCAGACTGGCCACCCCCACTGTCCAGTGTGTCCTGCTGCTACTGTTTCTCCTGATTAATAGGGACTTCATACAACAAAGTGGTTTTGAATGCAGACAAAGACGGAAGTCTGGATGAAGTCAAGGGGAGATTCTGACAGCAACCAAGGACCTCGGTTCAGTCCTGAATGTATTTTTCCTGCAAGTGCAACGGGAAGTTTTATTTGTTTTGTACCTAGTTTAGTTGTGCCACTAAGTGGATTTTACCGTCCTCTAGATTGTGTAATTCTTCAGTGTCTAATAGATCAAATCCTTAAAACCAGTAGTGCCTCTATGCACTTCAAAACTCTAGACTGGCAGTCAACAGTGTTCAATGGTGAAATTTAAGTGTAGTAAATTAAAAATAAATTTAAAATAAAAGTAAATTATAAATAAGTTAAAAATGATTTTAAAAATAAGTTTAAATAAATAAAAATTAAAATTAACCATGGGGAAAAGAAGAAATGGTTAAAAGGTGGGTGATTATAAAAGACAATGACTGTATACATTTTATCTTTTATTCTATTATTTCTTTAAATGGCATAAGTTTATATAAAACAAGTGTATTTGGGGTTCACAACATATCTGTGTATTAACATATGTGACACGGAAGCACAAAAGTGAGGGCAGGCAGGGAGAAAATGAAGTGATGTTGGAACATAGTCGCTACATGTTACTGGATTAAGTTCGTATTAACCCACGGTAGGCTGTGATCTGTTAGAATGCATACTCTGATTTCTAGAGCAAGTAACTCAAAAATATAGTTTAAAACTAAACGAAGGAACTAAAATACTATACAAAATTATTTGCTTAACATTGAAAAAGGGACTAAAATAAGAACAAAGGTACATTAGGCTAATAAAAAACAAATGGCAAAATGATACATATAAATCTAACCACGTTAATAATTACATTAAATGTGAACGGAATAAATGTTACAGTCAAAAGCCAGACATTGTCAGACTGGATAAAAAAGCAAACCCAACTGTGTTGTCTGCAAGACACACACTTTCCACTCAAAGGCACGAGTCGGTTGAGAGCAGAAGGCTGTCTACTCTCGCCTCTGTTACTCAGCATAATGCTGGGGAGTGTAGCCAGTACCGCAGAACAAGAAGGCTAAACCACGTGTGTTATCTGTGAATTAGAAAACAAAAAGTAAAACTTTAAATCACAGAAAGCATCGTCCAGTATATAGAAAATCCAGAGTAAAAGATCAATCAACAACGTATTAATTTTCCTTTTGTAATTACAAGAACAGTCTAAAACTCAATTAATAAGGTGCGACAGAATAAAATAGTTAGAAGTAAATTTAATTTAAATGCGAGCCTCGCACACTGAAAAGTACAAAACATTATGAGAGAGATTAAAGCTCCAGGTAAATGCAGATGTGTTCTATCTTCACGGGACAAAATAACAATATTGTTAAGACGGCAGCGCTCCTCAAAGCCACCAACAGATCCCTGTCAGATCCCAGCCGCATTTCTCGTGATAACTGACAAGACAACCCTAAAATGTGTGTGAAAACATGAAAGACCTGGAAGAACCAAAATAATGTTTAAAATAACAAATTTGAAGGACTCACACTTTTAAAACTTGCTACAAAGCCACAGTAATGAAGACATAGAGATTAATGGAGCAGAACTGAGAGTTCAGAAATAAATCCATATATTTAAGGGCAATTGATTTTTAACAAAGGCACCAGTTCAGGTGAAAAAAATGTTCTTCAACAAATGTTGCTGGGATAGGTGGATATCCATGTGCAGAAAAATGAACTTAGACCCTTACTTCACGATGTACACAAAAGTTAACCGAAAATGAATCATAGGCTTAAAAGTAAGAGCAAAAACTGTAAAACTTCTACAAGAAAACATTGTAGAAAATCTTAATGACCTTAGATTAGATAAAGAGTTATTAGATATGGAAAATAAAGCACAGTATGATACCAAAAGGAGTAATTAATAAACTGGACTACATCAAAATTAAAAACTTTTGCTCTTCAAAAGATATCATTAAAAAATAAAAAGATGAACCACAGTCTATGAGAAAATATTTGTAAATCTACGTCTGAAAAAGAATTTGTATCTAGAATATATAAAGAACTCTTACAACTCAATAATAAATAACAATTAAAAATGGGCCAAAGATTTTAATAGCTATTTCACCAAGAAAACATTTAAGTTACTAATAAGTGTACGAAAATATATTTATACACAAAGACTTGTCTGTAGATGTCTGTAACAGTTGGGCCCTGTGGGCTGGCTCTGCACCTGTTCTTGCTTCTAGGACTTTCTGGAAGGGTGTTGGGATGCCCTGCTGTGCTTGAGTGGATCTGCACTGCACAGACCAAAGCTACTGCGAGTGGCTGCAGTAACAATGATAGGAACAACACATTGTGTAATCTATTCCGGGGAACTATAGGACTCTGCTCCAGTACCCGCCTCTGCTGTTCTCAAGGCACATTGATGGCCACCATGTTATCTGAACCTCACTCATTCAGCAGGTAAAATCCTCTCCAAGACTGGGTTCCCCTGGCCACCTGGAAACCTCCTCTCCTCCCCTGGGTCACCTAGCCCACCTCTTCATGCCTTAATAATATCCCAGGTGGCAATGGCCTGAGCAACCTCACCTGGTACGGTGCATCTGGGCTGGTTACGACAGAGCCCTCCTACTCTTTTGATCTCTGTCTCTTTGAAACAAAAAAAGATATATTGTGTCACTCTGGCCTGCCTTATAAATAGAAGTAAGAAGAGAGAAACAAGAGCTTTTACTATGACTGAGCTCCATTGCTGAGACTATTAAAAATCAGCAAAAAACCACAGTAGCCAAGGAGGAAGGAGAAATGTGGTTTACTGAGCTTTGCTGAAAAGCAGGAATTTCTCTCATGGGACAACTTGCTTGGAAATAGAAGGAGCGGCAGTTAAGACATGTGATTCTCATTACCAGCTACATCCTTTCAGACAGGAGGCAGATATAATTGGATCCGTTTTTATTTTAATTATAATTCTTTGGCTTTAAAGAAATCGCCAGTGGAAATCTGCAAGCCACCACAAATGCCGCCATTGCAAATTCCCTGGATTTTAATGTGGCCTGGATTTCCTTCAGGAAGGCCGAGGCTACACACCACAATTGATGTTTGTTGTTGTTACAGACCTAAAGTTTTCCCCAAAGATGAGCTGATTCCTTTTCTTTCTCTTCCTTCTTCTATATTTCTTTTTGAAGCAAAGAGAGAGATTTTTTAGATTTTGTCACCCCCCCCCTACAAAACACAGAAAAGAGAAGGAAACCTTTAAAAAATAAGATTTTATTTATCGATTTTTAGAGAGAGGGGAAGGGAGGGAGAAAGGGAGGGAGAGGAACATCGATGTGAGAAAGATACATCGATTAGTTGCTTTTCATAAATGCCCCCAATGAGGGACCAAACCCACAACCCAGGCATGTGTCCTGACTGGGAATCAAACTGGTGACCTTTTGCTTTGCGGGATAATTCCCAACCGAGCCACACCCGTCAGGGCAAGAAGGAAGGCTTTTGTGATGCATGGCAACAGAGTTCAGGCTCACAGAGGACTTCCTTTTGTTTGCCCACCTTTCCAACGGCTCTAGAGTCCTCTCTAGAGTAGTCCTGAAAAGTACTTGAAATTCAAAGGCAGGCCCTTATGAAGTCATACAGCACACCAATACTGTAAAACTCCTGGGGTTAAACCTCATTTGAGCTATTTCCTGCTCACTCTCTTTCTATCAAAGCCATTCTTGGCAGAATCAGAAAGAACCCTGGGAAGGTCAATCCTGAGCACACAGTAGGTGATGAAGGCAGGGTACCAGGTGCCGTGCAGCCCCAACAGGGCCTCACTCCCAAGTCCCTGGGAGAGGAGCTGGTGGGTGTCTGAGGTTCCCACGCCAGTCCTGGATGGTTGACGGCTTGTTGAACATAGGCTGCACAGGAGCAAGGCAGGACCCGCCTTTCTTTTGAAGCTGAGCAAATAAATATAAGGAACACAATCCATGTTGTTGTCACACTTTTGTTTTAAACTAAAATTCAGCTAAAAACAGTTGTGAGTGTGCCCCAGTGTTTTGCTTCCTCTAATTTGCCCTGTGCTCAAATATCATACTCACATTCACTATGACATAATTCAGCAAGTTCCACAAAGACTTATCCCATCACAACTAAATCTCTGTTTAGAGAGAAAGGAGAAGGGTCTTACAACAACCCTTCTTCTCCAGACACACACTAAATACAGCCTCGGTTGGCGAATTATGCAAAGGAGTTTCTCAGTTTCTGAGACGTTTGTATTTTGTTTCCTCATTATAGGGATACTGGAAGCCTTTCCCCTGAAGCTTCTTATGAAGAACTTGAATCCCTTCTCTCACGGTTTTCCAGATCCTGTTCTTATTTTGCTTCTCCCGGCTCCTGCCCCCGAATATATATCATCAATGTTTAAGGCCCACGGGTAAACCACTGATGAGGGAGAATGGCTCCCCGAGACGTCCAGACCCTGATCCCTGGGACCTGGGACCATGTTATGTTACATGGCAAAGCAGAATTAATGCTGCAGATAAAATGAAGTTTGCTAGTCAGCTGACCTTAAAACAAGGAGATTATCCTGGATTATCTAGGTGGACCTAATATAATCTCAAGGGTCCTTAAAAATGGAAAGAGAGGCAGAAGAAAGAGTCAAAAAGGGAGATAATGCCACCCCTCAATCCCCCCAAAAAGAAAAAAAGTGGTCAGAGCAATGCAATATTTCTGGCTTTGAAGATGGAGCCAGGAGCCAATGAATATGGGCCAACTTTAGAAACTGGAAAAGACACGGAAACAGATTCTTGCCTAGAGCTTCCAGAAAGGAGTTAAGTTCCACCCGTACCTTTATTTGAGCCAAGTGACACGACTCTGGACTTCTGACCTTCAAAACTGCAAGATTAAAAGATAGATTTGTGGTTTTTCTTAAGCCACTAAATTTGTGGTTATTTGTTACAGCAGCAGGAGAAAACTAATACCAACTTGAACACTGTACTGCCTGTGTTTTTCCTCTAATTCCTCCTTGTAGAGCCTCATGCCTAGTGGTCCACCTCGAATTATCATTGATTTTGTTAGGTGTGATCGTGCCATGGGAATAATTGTTTGTAAAAAATAATATCCTCCTCGGATGGAAATGCACATAAAGGCTGGGATTTGCTTTAAAATATGCCCAAGCAAAAACCAAAGTTGTGAGGAGAGAGATGAAATGAGATTATTATTGATCATTGTTGAAGCCGGTGATGGGTACATGGGAAGCTCATTATGCTATTCTCTCTACTCTTTATGCATGTGTGAATAGTTCTATAATATAAAGTTGAAAAATATGTAGATGGAACAAAACTTAAAATGCCTACCTTCACAGGTAGATATTTTATTCTACATACGCTAAGGAGTTTTTCAACTGTACAGTTTAGTACATGAGACTCTTTTATTATTCATTTCGCCTGTGCTGGAGAAGCTGGCCGCTGCTGTGGGCTCTTGATTTTGACCATCTTCCTGAGCAAGAAGAGAAGACAGTAAATCTAATGCATACAAAGATGCAGTATTGCTCTCTTCCTCCTCTGCGTGAAAAGACGTTGGGGTTCTGATAGTCGGAGCCGGGAGAGCAGGGCTACGGTAGTTACAGGGCTGGGGGGCAGGTGGGCATGCCATCCTTAAGGCCTAGCACCACGCAGGTCACCCCGCGCCCTTCTGCCTCCCTTCTTCAGGTTTTTTTTTTTTCTTTTTAAATTACTTTATTGTTGTTCAATTACAGTTGTCTGCATCCCCTCCCCTCCCCTCCCCCATCCCCTCCAAACCCACCTCCCTCCCCTGACTCCATCCTCCCCCTTGGTTCTGTCCATGTGTCCTCTATAGTGGTTCCTGAAAACCATTCTCCCCATAGCCCTTCCCCGCTCCCCTCTGGCTATTGTTGGAGGCTGGGGGGGGGAGATGGGGGCTGGGGGGAGGGGGGAGGGGAGGGGAGAGGATGCAAATAACTGTAATTGAACAACAATAAAGTAATTTAAAAAAAAAAAGAAAAAAAGAACAATCCCTTCTTCAGGTTTTGATTTGGCCCTTAAGCTTGCATAGTATTTAATCAATTCCAATCAAATAAATGTAATCAGTTTTGATTTAAATGATCCTCAAATCAATATTTTGTGTTTACATTTTAGTATCTACAAAGCAGGGGTGCATCTTACAGTCTGTGGGGTGTGCATATGTTCCTACTCCTTGGCATCACCATCCGGGGACACGGTGATGCCCGGAGCTGTGTAGGTCAGAGTCGCCTTCCTGTGGGATATCACAGCCATCTCCACTTGTTGACTGTTCTTTGACATTTGTGTAGGGCTCTGTGGTAGTTTTGTACTGCTGGTGTAACAAATTCCCACAGATTTCATGGCTTAAAACAATACAGATACATTATCTCATGGCTTTGGAGGTCACTGGGCTCAATCAAGGTGCGGGCAGGCTGTGCCTCCTTTTGGAGGTGCTAGGGAAGGGTCCATTTCCTGCTAATTTGGGCTGTTGGCAGAATTCAGTTCCTTGTGATCCTAGGACAGTAAGCTGGCTGTAGGCTGAGGGGTGTTGTCACCTTCTGCAGGCGGCCGCTCAGCAACAGCAGGTCGAATTCCTCAAGCAGCCTCCCTCACACAGCGCCTTGCCTATTAAGACAACTAATCCCAATACCTTCACCAGCAAAAAGCCTTCCCTCAGATGGGAAAAACGGAGCTAAAGCCATATGTATACTCCCTTTTTTGAATAAACTTTGGCTAGGAGGACACACGAGCAAGTATACTGGGAATGGCAGAGGATGGTGAATTTCCTCATGAACAGAAATCTTGTAGGTCCTCTTGTACCTATCTGAGCTTGATGAGAGTAAGAATGAGCACCAAATTCCTCAAGTTTACTTCAGACGAAGAGAGAAACCTTGAACCATAGATTTTTATCTTAAAAGTGAGCTTGTGTCCACACACACACACACACAAACACACACACACACTGTCCAGGATGGTGTTCTCTCATCACTTCTTTCTCAAAGGCTCCCCTCTGCTGCCAGCATCGCTGTGTCCCACAGGCACCTTACGCACATTGTCTGACTCCCAAGACCCAGGTGGGTCAAGCCAGACACCTCTGCATGCAGATGTGTGAAAGCCTTGGGGAGGGACGCAAAGGCGGGGTCTCCATTTTTGCAAGGTGAGACCCAGCCCCCCTCCCCACCGCCGCCCCCAGGCACCCGGAGAGCACATGGCTCCAGGCCCACCCCACTGGACTTGCCACTGGGAGTTTAACACCTTACAGTGCATTTTCTGAGGACAAACTGATAAAGGGTTTTGAGACTTCCATGATTTTCTGGTTGGATGTTTTCCTCAGCTGCAGAACCTATTGCATAGGGTGGTCAGTGGCTGGCCTTGGACATCTTGTGATGGGAATTACAGCCCCGGGTACAGGGAGGGTTTAGTCACACAGAGTCACCCGCCTTCTCCAGAGAGGAATCTGGCTTCCTGGCTTCACTGAGGATATTTAGATAGAGAAAATGATGGCACTTCGTGTGAGACAGAGAACCTGCAGACAAACTGGAACCAGATGGACGTCAAGCTTGTCAACAGCAACTATTAATGTGAGAGGATTTGTGGAATTGTGGTTTGAAAATGTTGCAGAAAAAAGTGCTTTAAACTAAAATTTTACATCCAGCTATATTACTATTTAAATGTGAAGATCAAATAAAGATATTCTCAGACACAGAGTCTCAGAGTTTTACTAGACAAAAAAAAAAAACCTTTTAGGGAAATCTTGGAGGAAGAATTCTAGCAAAGAGAAATAAATATGGGAAGACACTTTGGAATAAGGAATATAAGGGTGAGTACATAATTTGTAAAGTTTACTGTTATGTAAATATTTTTACTGTTGTGTATATAGGCAAGAACTTCAATTTCCTTTTAAGTGTTTCCTTTTAAATATGCTGCCCTGGCAGGTGTGGCTCAGTGGATTGGTTGCTGGCCTGCAAACTTAAAGGTTGCTCGATCGATTCCCCATCAGGGCACATGCCCGGGTTGCAGACCAGGCCCTGTTTAGGGGTTTGTGAGAGGCAACAATGGATCTCTCAGGCATCAATGTTTTAAGCCCTCCCTTACCCTCTTTCTAAAAATAAATAAATAAAATATTTTAAAAATAAATATGAATGAGAAACCATGAATCACCTGACAATAGAAGAAAGCCTTTAACATTAAGTCTGGAAATCAAATAAACAAATAGAAAAATGAAATTTGGAAACAAAGACAATGCAGAGGGCAGAATAATATGTTAAAAATATAATTAATACTCTGGATAAAGGAGATACCACATTCATTAAATAAGAATAGGAGGCTATAAAAAAGAATTAAAAATATGAGCAATTTCTTTGAAATTTAAAATATGATAGCAGAAATTTAAAATTCAGCAGAGCCCTGACTGGTGTGGCTCAGTGGGTTGGGCACCCTCCCACAAACTGAGAGGTCACCTGTTCGATTCCCCGCAGAGTGCACACCTGGGTTGTGGGCCATCCCTGGCTGGGGGCCTGCAGGAGGCAACCGATGCATGTTTTTCTCATACATTGATATTTCTTTCCCTCACTTTCTCCCTCCCTTCCCTTCTATCTAAATTTTAAAAAACTGTTTAAGTAAAAATTCAGCAGAATATTGAAAAGATAAAGTTAAGGAAGTTTCCAAGAAAGTAGAATAAAAGATAGATACACAGACAGACAGATAGATGACAGAAAGAGAGAAGCAGAAGGAAAAAAGAATTAAATCAAGGGATTAGTCCAGGAAATCCAACAACCAAATAACAAAAGCTTTGGAAAGGAAAAACAGAGAAGAGAATTCGTAAAGACCTAATACAAGAATACCCAAGAGGCTTATGGAGATTATTTAAAAATCTCAAATTGAGAAAATAAAGGAGGACACATTTGCTTACACTCAAGATAGATTAGCAGGGACCAAGTTTTACACTCCTGCCTCAAATATACCAATAAACAAGCCAAGTTACAATATAGTACATCCTCACTTAACATCTTCAATAGGTTGTGCAACTTCAAGCAAAATAACAAAACCAGTTTTGCCATAGGCTAATTGATACAAACAAAAGTTAAGTTCCTACAGTCTCTGATCAATGTTATAACAAAAGAATGTTGAACAAAAGGACATTATTCGAGGACCTGCTGTATATGAAACAATGGGTTTAAAGACACTGGACTCAGCCAACAGTGAGCGTTAATCCCGAGAGACCAGAAACAAGTGAGGTGAGCCCTGTGATTGCCTAGTTTACTGCCGCGAAAGCGTTTCCAGGCTGCAGTTCAGGGAGAGAGAACCCTGGCACAGTTCAGCAGCTTCCCTTGAGAACAGGAGTCAGAGCTGAGAGTCAAAAGGACATCGAGGTGGCGAAGTGTCTAGGACAGAGGGAGAATCCAGGAGATCTGCACAGGGTGGCCGGCACAGGAGTGAGGAGAAACGACCGAAGGCCACGGGGAAAAATGACCTGAGCGGATTGGAGAACAGCGCCTGGCACTGACACCGAGCTGGGAACAGTGCCTACTCCTTCCAGCCGGATTGGTACAACTCATCATTCACAGGGCATTGAGTAGAATACTCAGGAAGACCTTGCCTCAGCAATGGGGAAGAATTAGCCCTAGACAAAGCACTGCTCTGGACCTACTAGAATCACAAAAGCAAGACATGAAAGGATCAATCATTTTCTAAGAAACTTAGCTGCATCCCAGAATGAACCTCAAGAATATTCTCAGAACAAAAAAAAATCCAGCACGCACAAGGTAAAATTTACAATGTCTGGCATCAAAACAATGGTCACCAGGCATTGAAAGAATCAGGAAAATACAATTCACAATAAGAAGAATAATCAATCAATTGAAACTGATCCAGAACTAACACAGCTGTTAGAATGACTAACGATATTAAGACAATTATTATAACTATATTCTATATGTTCAAATAGTTCAATAGAAACAAATATTTATTTTTTAAAACTTTATTTTTAGAGAGAGGAGGAGGGAGGGAGAAAGGGAGAGAAACGTCAATGCAGAGAGAAACATCTATCAGTTGCCTCTTTTATGCTCCCCAACCAGGAACCAAACATGAACCCAGGCATGTGCCCCAACTGAGAATCAAACCAGCGACCTTTCACCTTGTGGGGCAACAGCCAACCAACTGAGCCACACTGGTCAGGGTAAGACAAATATTTTTTAAAAGACCTAAATCAAACTTCTAGAAATACAAACTACAGGGTATGAGATGAAAAATACACTGGATTCTATTGATGGCGGATTAGATCTGGCAGAGAAGAGCCTCAGCAAACTGTGAAAAACTTTAAGCAGCCTAACATTTGAATGGATTCTTCACATGAGCAAAGAGAATGGAAGGTCAAAAAAAAAAAATGTCTGAATAAATCATGGCTGATATTTTTCCTAATTTTTTTGCAAACTGTAAATCCACAATTCAAGGAACTCAGTGACTCCCATGCATAAGAAACATGAAAGAAATATTAAAAAAGCAGTGATGAGAAAATCTTAAAGGCAGCTGGGGCGGGGGTAGAAGGATGTTATGCAGCGGCAGACAGGTGAGAACGGTAGGTTTCTCATGGAAATAATATGAGCAAGGAGACATGGAGTATCTGTAAAGTACTGAAAGAAGAAACCTTCAACCTTCTGTACCCGGTGAAAATATCTCTCAAAAAATGACGGGAAAATAAAGATGCATCATCAGACCTGCACAGTGAAAAATGTTAAAGGACATCCTTCAGGAAGAAGGAAACTGTCAGAGGTAAGTCTGGATCTACACAAAGGAATAAAAAGCACCACAGATTTTAACTACATGGGTAGATATATGAGTGTAGTGTTATGAGTGATGTTTTTTAAATTGCGATGCAAGTGCCTGAATTAAGCTCTTGACTGCTGAAACATCTACTTCATAGATAGCTTTTATGAATAAACACATTGCCAGGCACAGGACTAGATAAAGAGCCAACTTATAGAGAGCTGCTTTATTTGGACAACTGATGGTTTGGCTGCTTGTTTTTCACTTCCTGCACTTTAATTTCCACTTTGATGTTTTAAATTTACCACTAAAGAGTGAACCCTTGGAAACCCTAGGCCCCTGCATTTGGCACCATTAAAAGCAGAACCCAAGGCCAGAGCTCTTTGTTTCTCTCTAGACCTGTGGCATCGCCGTGTGGCCCTGGGTGTGCCGGGGTACCCTCCAGGACTTGTAATAAACCTTTCAAAACTTCTGGATGATTATTGATGAGAGTCTCTTGCAGTTATAACAAGAACCACAGGGCCACAACACTGGTTCCAAAAGCGGAGGTGTTGGCAGGGGGTTCCCCGGGGGGCCCAGTGAGTGTCTCCAGGCATTTCTGGCTGTTCACACCACTATCCATAGGCCAAGACTGGCACAAAACAAAGGGTTTAGTATGTATGTATCAGTATTTACATCTCTTTTTAAAACAATTGATGATTTAACAAAAGTAGTAACATTTTTGTGTGATTTATGAAAAAATGGATGTCACAACTGCTAGGAGGGAGAAATGTAAGTAAAGATTTGTAAGGTTTTTGTACTATATGTGAAGTAACGTAATATCACTTGATGGTGAATTGTAATAAGTTAAAGATGTATAATATAAACCCTGAAGTAACTGCTAGATGTTACATAAGAAAAAATTCATGAACTTGAAGACACAACAATAGAAGCTATCCAAAATAAAACACAGAGAGGAAAAAGACTGAAATAGATGAACAGAGCATCAGCAAACTCTGGGAAACTTCAAGCGGTCAAATATACACACAACTGGAGCCCCTGAAAGAGAGGGGACACAGAGGATGGGTAGGAAAAAACCTGTAAAAATAATTTTTCTGAATTTGATACAAATTATAGATCCACAGATCTAAGAAACAATAAAATCCAAGCACAAAAGAAATAAAGAAATTATACCAAGTCACATCATAATCAAATTTCTCAAAACCAATGAGTAAGACAAAATCTTAGAAGCAGCTGGAAAAAAAAGAGACATTACTTAAGACAAAAAAATGATAGACTTCTCATTGGAAAAAAATCAAGCTAGAAAATAGTATAGTAACATCTTTAAAGTATTGGGGAAAACTCTGTCAACCTGAAATTCTTTACTCAACAAAACTATCTTTCAAAAAAGAAAGCAAAATAAAGGCTTTTCCAGACAAACAAAAGCTGAAAGAATTAATCACTAGTGACCCACTCTAAAAAAAAGTTTAAGGAAGTCCTTCAAAAAGAAAGACAATAATAACAAATGGAAAACTGGATTTACTCAGAGAAATGAAGAACATCAAAAGCAGTAATTATAGCCCTGGCTGGTGTAGCTCAGTGGATTGAGTGCGGGCTGGGAACCAGAGGGTCCCGGTTCGATTCCCAGTCGGGGCACATGCCTGGGTTGTGGGCCAGGTCCCCAGTGGGGTCCACATGAGAGGCAACCGCACACTGCTATTTCTCTCCCTCTCTTTCTCCCTCCCTTCCCCTCTCTGAAAAAAAAGAAAAGAAAAAAAAAGCAGTAATTATAGGGGTAAATATAAAGAACTTTTTAATCCTTTAAATCACATTACAAGATAATCGACTCCTTAAGCAAAAACACTAACCATGTATTGTGAAGTTTAAAAGTAAAACGTATGGCAACAGCACAAAGACCTGGAGGGGAGCGATGGAACTATCCTGTTGTAAGGGCCTAATAATATATATGAACCAGTATGATGTCACCTGATACATTAAAGATGTATACTGTCAACCCCCAAACAAGCACTAAAATAATATAACAAAGACAAATGAGATAAGATAGAATCATAAAAAGTACTCAACTCTAAAGAAGGCAGAAAAAGAGACAGGTGAAAGGAACAAATAACAAATGGGAAAAACAGGAAACAAATATAAAAATGAAAGACTTAACTATAACCAACCAATAATCACATTACACATAAATGTTCAATTGCTCGATTGTAAAAAAAAAAAAAGCAATATTCAACAGTATGTTGCAAATCAGAAATGGAATTATATTAGGACTCAATAACAGAAAGATCTCTGGAAAATCCCAAATATTTGAAAAATTGAATATTTGAAAATTGGCTAGTAAGCACATGAAAAGATGCCAAACACTTTTGGCAAATTAATTAGGGAAATGCAAATTAAAATCATGAGAACCTCTATACACTGATTAGGATGGAAAAAATTACAAAGACTGACCATGCCAACTATTGGTGAGGATATGGAGAAACTGGAACTCTTGTGGGAATGTAAAATGGTACAAACATTTTGAAAAACAGTTCAGCAGTTTCTTAAAAATTTAAACATACCTGCCTACCATATAACCAAACCCCTTCACTTCTGTGTATTTACCCAATGGCAAAGAAAACATATGTGCACAAAATGATTTTTACACAAAGTTTATGGCAGCTTTAATTATAATAACCCCAAACTGGAAACAACCAAATCGTCCACCAATAAGTGAATGGATAAACAAATTATGGTGTATCCATATGGTGGAATACTACTCAGCAATGAAAAGGAAAAAACTGTTATTTCATGCTACAGGATGGGTGAATCTCAAAATTAGTATACTAAGTGAAAGCCAGACCCCCCCAAAAAAATATTGACTGTGTGTTTCCATTTATTAAAAATTTTTTGAAAATGCAGAGGGGAGGGGGAGAGGATAACAGAATATAAAAGGGGAAGGGTCAAGTCAAGGAACATGTATAAAGGACACATGGACAAAGACAGCCGGGAGGGGCAGGACTGAAAGTGGAAGGTGGGGGGTAGGGCAGGGGAGAGTAACAGGGGGTGGGGGAATGGGAAAAACCATAATTGAACAATAAAAAATTTTAGAAAATGCAAACAAATATATCTATAGTGATAGAAAGCAATCACACTGCATGAAGAAAAGGGTGTGCCCAAATTTCCAGAGGGGCACAAGGAAATTTGAGGGGATGACAAATTTGTTCACTACTTGATTTGGTGATTGTTTCAGAGTTCCATCCATACGTTACAGCTTACCATTTTGTGCACTTTAAATGTTTGCAGGCATCTTGTATGAGAATTCTATTTCTACAAAGCTGTTAAGCATGAAATACAGGAAAATTTCCATAAATGGATGTCATTCCATCCACCTGGATGAATGGAATAACAACACTTTAAGAAGTTAGTGCTTAGAAAGGGAGAAAATAATTTAAAAGGTCATCCATGGGGAAAAAACTTTGAAAGGGAACTTCCTTGTTTTCCCTTCCATTCCTAATTGACTGTCTCACTATGGCTCCAGAGAAATAAATCAGAGAGGAAATACGACTGTTGCAATTGGATTCTTTAAAAATGGTAATACAATAATATTTCCTCTCAAGGGATTGAAAGCACAGTGCCTGCTGAAGCTGGCACTTACCTTAATTTCATTTCACTCACAGTAAAGTAGCAAGAGACAGCATGATTTATACCTATATCAGGGCAATGATAAAGACTTTTAGTAGTAGTAGCCTACCAAGAAACAAGTCAGGGATGCTACAAAACACCTCCCGTATTTCCCATCACCTGTAGGATGAGGTCATTCACCATCTTGCTCTTACCAACGCTTTCTAGCCACAGTTTCCATCCCATCCTTAGCTTCGCCCAAACAGACTGACTCATTGTCCCACCAGTAGACCTTGGGATTTCCTGACCACCGGCCTGGGAAACATCCCTTGGTAATGCCTCATTAGTGGCCTGCTCAATCCTTACCCACCTGCTATGATCCTGTTGTATCTCTCTCACCCTACGTAAATGTCTCACTTCTGAACGGCTAGAGCACTTGTTGACTCCGCCATCCATTGGCTGATAGTTTTCTTTTAGCATTTTGAAGGTATCATTCCATTTTCTTCCAGATTCCATTGTTTCTGCTTAGAAGTCAGCTGGAAATTTATTACTGCTCCTATCCCACGCACCCTCTTCTCTCCTTAGGGTACTTTTGTAACTTTTTTCTCTCTTACCTTCACTTCTGGTTTTCTTTTTTTATCTTTTCATCTCCTAATATGATATTCTGGCTATTGTCTTTAATCCATGAAAAATCCATTAATTCCTGCTTGGCTGGTGTAGCTCAGTGGATTGAGCGCGGGCTGGGAACCAGAGGGTCCCAGTTCGATTCCCAGTCAGAGCACATGCCTGGGTTGCGGGCCAGGTCCCCGTGAGGGCCATGTGAGAGGCAACCATACATTGCTGTTTCTCTCCCTCTCTGTCTCCCTCCCTTCTCCTCTCTCTAAAGATAAATAAATTAATTTAAAAAATCTAAAAAAAAATCCATTAATTCCCTCTTCAGCTACTTATTCTGCTGTTAAACCCATCACTGAGTTACTAATTTTGATTGTTGTGCTGACAGTTCTAGAGTTTCCCTTTCTCGTAGTTTCTATTTCTCTGTCGGAATATTCAGTCTCATCGTTCTTCTCTCAGTGAAGACAGCAAGCATACTTATTTTAAAGTCTGGGTTTTATGACTTCATTCTCTAGATCTCCTGTGTGTCTCTTGTTTCTTCTGGTTGTTATTTATACTGTTTTGTTCCTTAGTATGCCGGGTTGGGTTGTTTTTTTTTTAGGTGAAATTCATGTAACATCGAAATAACCAATTTAAAGTGTATGATTCAGTAGCATTTACTACATTCACAATATTATGCAATCACTACATCTATTTAGTCCAAAACTTCTTTATCACCTGAAAAGAAAACCTTGTACTCATTAATCGGTCACTTTCCATCTCCTCTCCCCTAGTTCCTGGCAACTACCAATTTGCTTTTTAAGGTCTCTATTCCATCCAAATACTTAAGTGAGTTTCTTGTAGGCAGCATGTAGTTGGGGCTCGCTCTGTTTGAGTCCTGTTCCCTGTACTGTCACCTGAAAACTCTCAAAGTTACAAACTGAGACAATTATTTGTTTTCCTTATCCAGGGGATTGCTGTCCTGATTGCTGCCTGATACCCAGTCTCTTTGAGGCAGGGTAGTAAGAAGCTAGGAAACTTTACTGGCAAGTGGAATGGGGAAACAGACAGATAGCTGAACAAAGTGGCTGAGTAGTTTGTAGCCAGATAGAGAAGGTCACCGGGGCAGAAAGTCCCTGGTGCCTAGAGACAGGCAAAATGGTGCCAGACCTCACCCCCAGGGTGGCCTTCCTCCCCTGGCATATGGCTGGTCATGCTGTTTAGACCCCCTGCCCCGGCACTGACCAATCAGTGGAGACCACAACCCTGAGAGGGCCCCCCTGGAAAAGCTGATGAGTAGTCTGTTCAGATCCTCCCCTAAGGCTGCTCTAAAACTCACAGCTTTAAAATCCTATGAGATGGCCCTGGCTGGTGTAGCTCAGTGGATTGAGCGTGGGCTGGGAACCAAAGGGTCCCAGTTCGATTCCCAGTCAGGGCACATGCCTGGGTTGCAGGCCAGGTCCCCATGAGGGCCATGTGAGAGGCAACCATACATTGCTGTTTCTCTCCCTCTCTGTCTCCCTCCCTTCCCCTCTCTCTAAAAATAAATAAAATCTTTAAAAAAGGACTCAGGGTACATTCTCCCTCCCTGGAGCATACCTGCGCTTTCCCATTTCCCTCCTCACTCCCCTACAGGCATGCATCTCCTAAGCTCTAACGGACCCCCCATGAGACTTGGGACCAGGGGAGGAATGAGCAGTGGCTGCTTTTCCAGAGCCAACCCCCTGAACCTCTCTCCAAGGCCCTCTGTTCTCTGACTTCCCTGTGAGCTAAAGCAGCCCCGCCTAGTCTCTGGCCTGTTGCTTCTGTCATAGGCCCTTCCTTGTTTCACTGTCCCCAGCTTTAAGACACATCCCCTCAAAGTTACCTTGTGTTGTGAAATCTTTCCTCCACGAAGCCAAGAATCCACACACTGCCAGCTGGCCTTAGGCGGCTCGCTCTGGCCCGGTCCCCTTTCCAGTAACATCTTTTCTTGAAAACCATTATTTCGTATATTTTGGTCTATTTTCCTTGGTTGTTTTGGGTAGGAGGGTAAATACGATGTAAGTTACTCCACTTTGGCTAGGAGCAGAAGTCTGCTGCCCTTTAAAACATAACTTACATGCTGTAGTTTAGCAGTTAAATCATTCTATTCACTTTTCTTTTTAGATTTTTTTTGAAGCATGGCGTCACTTGATCACATTTTAACCAAGACAGTCACCATCCTGAAATCCTTCCTGGGGAGCTTTTATTGTATAGAATATGCTGATTTCTTCTGAGTTAACCTCCTTCACCTGTAACCTGCAAGTGCCAGATTCCAGGTCCCCTTTGCCCTGGAAGCTGGTGTGAACAGCCCATGGCTATGAACTGCTGACGGTATCCCTAGTCATCAGATACACTCTGGCTGTGGATAGCTGGCCTCTCTAGTCCAACCGGGATCATCACACTCCCCGACCCCCTAGGACATGCACACAGCCCCTGGTTCTATGTAAATTTCTTCAAGTTCTGGGGGTTTCAATGTTTTAAAATCCAACATACTGTATTTTGCTGTGTATAGTGTACAGTTTGCCCAGATTTTTGAGGGGAAAATATGGACATGCATTACACATGGGCATAATGATCGTACACCACGGGCACCTCATGCGTAACATGCACAAGGACACAGGGGTGCATTACACATGGGTATAATGATCACAGGCCATAGGTACCCTGTGTATAACATGCACACGAACACAGTTGTGCATTACACATGGGTATAATTATCACACACCACGGGTACCCTGTGTATAACATGCACACAGATGCATGTGTCATTACATATGGGTATAATGATCACACACCACGGGTACCCTGTGTATAATTTGCACAAAGATGCGGGTGTGCATTACACATGGGCATAATGATCGCACACCACGGGCACCCCATGTATAATGTGCACAAGGACACGGGTGTGCATTACACATGGGTATAATGATCACACACCACAGGTACCCTGTGTATAACATGCACACAGATGCATGTGTGCATTACACATGGGTATAATGATCGCACGCCATGGGTACCCTGTGTATAACGTGCACACAGATGCATGTGTGCATTACACATGGGTATAATGATCACAGGCCATAGGTACCCTGTGTATAACGTGCACAAGGACACGGGGGTGCATTACACATGAGTATAATGATCACACACCACAGGTACCCTGTGTATAACATGCACATAGTTGCATGTGTGCATTACACATGGGTATAATGATCACACACCACGGGTACCCTGTGTATAATGTGTACAAGGACACGGGTGTGCATTATATATGGCAAAATGTGGTAGTTAACTCTTAGATGTGGCTAAATTTTAAAAAATAATTTTCAATCCCATGAAAATTTTTCTGAATCATGGTCTCCTCTTTCCTCATTCTTGAACTTAATTTAATTTTATTTTTTGCCATCAGCTTTCAGTGTTTCTAAACAATCCCAATGCTGTCCACGCCCAAGCCCAGACTGTCCTGGGTGGAGCTTTGGTGAGAACCATGGGCACTGACGTGTACGTGACCGGGTGCCATCATGGTCTTATCAGAGGCAAAACTTTGTGAGTGTCCCCACCTACGGACTGACTAGGTATCACGTTGGCTTTAACACCCTACACAGCCAAGGAGCACTGAAACAAAAGGCGGGTTTTTTGTCATGCCCCGAACTCTCCCATCGTAAAAACACCTTCCCTGCAGTTATTGCTTCATCTCTCCCTGCCCTTTCTCAGCCAGACTTCTTGAAAGAAATGTCAGCACTTACTCCTTCCATTTCTTCACACCTGGCCTGATTGCAATCTGGTTTCTATACCCCACCCCCAGCCTTCCTAACCATCTTTCAACAGCTCCTGAAATTGCCCCTCAGTTCTGGTCCAGCTTGCAGGGACAGCATCTGATACTGCAGACTCACCCCTGTTCTCGTCCCCTACTTCTCTGCAACCCCTCCACTTTCTTTCCACCCCGCCCCCGCTTTTACTCCCTCCCAGTTTTGTTGATGGTCCGGCGGGCTTTGTCCCCACTTCTCTCTTCTTCCAGGAGAACCCACGGGCTACTGAGGCTATGATGACCCCACTGGTGAGAGAGAGCTGGGGAGGAAGAAAGAAGACTCTGTAGGTCAGGAGAGTGTGCCAGGCCTTGCATTAAACCCTGAGCAGGTTGCTGGGGAGAATGAAGGCGGCCGGAGGAGAGTGGGGATGCTAAGGACATGCCTGCCGCTTCCAGATGTGGTACCTAAACACTGGTGAGTCAGTTCTGTGGGTCCCGAGTAGGAGAAGTGTAACGTACACAAGGCAAGATGTTCCCACGGACAAATTATTATAATATCTGGTATTGCATGCAAGCACAGAGCGATATATCAACCTGGAATGCTGAATCAGGTTTGCTCTCTTGAAGTGCTATGAGGAGTACAATGTATATGTTGAAACTTTCTCCCCTGGGGGAACAACCGTTCACATTAGTTTGTTCCAGTCTGCTTTATACACGTGTGTATATGTACAGAGGAGAGGCACAAGACACTGCCTTTCTGCGGCTGCTGGTTCAACCACCGGGACCTATTAGCCATGACTGGGTCCGATTGCCAGTCTCAGCCTGGAAATCTCCCTTCCTGCTATGACCGGACCCTCCTTTCCAGCAGAGCTTGCAGCACCCTTTCCCAGGAACTCTTCCACCCCTCGTACTTGCCCCTTGCACACGAACGTCTGATTGTTTATACTTCTGCTGAGGCTCACACAAATCTTCTTTCTTCAGCCAGTCTGTAGGCTTTTTGAAGAGAAGGCTTGTTCCTCAAGCCATCCAGCAAAGTGCCCCACCTGCTGTGGGCACGTGGAATTTGTGAACTGAAGTTTGTCTGTAGATTCCTGCAGGAGGGCGTGGATTCTGCAGAAGGCTGGCACTGGTGGGGCTTTGGCCATTCACACCAACCTTAGCCACCCCATTAGCCATGAAGAGCCACTTGAGAGCACTGATGTGGCTCCTTGCCAGCCCCTGTACCAGACAAGTAATTCTCTGCTCCAAACGAAGGAGAAAGGAGAGAGGGAGAACACCTAAGAGGCCATCCCTGTCTCTCCCACTCTGCAGCACATCCCATCCCAGGAGCCCTTGGAGGGCATCAATGGTGGGGTTGTGGGGCCAGTCTGTCCCAGACTGGGGATGCGAAATGGTCCGGGCTGTGCGCATGCAGGTGTGTGTGTGTTGAAAAAACTAGAGCTTAATAACTGGATATTGTACCGCAGTCATTCCAACCATCCAAATCCATTTCTAATCCACTCGTCCTCCCTTGAAGTTGAGCCTCCTTAAAGTTCGTGACCAAGAATGGGCATGAACCTGCTTGTAACCAACTTCTACCTTCCTCCTCATTCCCCAGTAACGTTAGCATGTCACTGGCCTGGTCCTCTCCGCCCTCCTCCTGTCACTTCTGTACCAAGGACAAGCCACCACCCTCTGGCTTCTCAGTCTTTCATCACCTGAACAACCACCCTCTCCCTCCACAACACCTCAGCTGCCCACAGCCTAACTCCAGATCTTACTTTTGCAAGAGAATGCACGGCCTTTAAAAACTTGCTTGGCACCTCCATCTCCTATGGTTCCTCCCCGTACAGAATCTCGGTTCAACACTCGGACCACAGGACATGGTCTGCAGGGCCAGCGTCTCATTTTCCTCCTGAGCTAAGACTATCAGTGGTCTGGCACATCACCACTTGCCTTCTGGTACCCTTTCTCCCCACTGGGGTGAACCTGCAGCACGTGTGAACCATCCAGCCGTCAGGCCTGCGGGGCAGGAGCCCAAGGAATGGGGATGTCAGAGGCAGGAAGATTCTTTTACAAATCTCAAATGAGCACCAGCGCTGCCAGCCAACTCACCGCACTCCTTGGACAAGTGCACACCCCTCCCTCTGAACCATCTATTTGTTTCACAGCCTCCCCTTTCTCCTCTGCTCTCCACCCCACGTCGAGCTCTGCAGAGACCCACTGCTTCTGGGGGAAGCGAGAGCCCTCTGCTGCTAGCAGAGGGGCAGGGACCCTCCCGGGCGCGGGACCCTGCACCAGGATAAACACACACACAGTCGCTGTCACTCCTCATGGCCACCCCGTTGAAGTAACTCTGGCACGAACTGCTAGCCTGATGGAGATGGGGTGGGAGGACATCATTTATTTCCTTACAGCGGGGCCAGGTTTTCCCTGCCCTGTGGAGAAACACTCCGGCAGCTCCTAAAATTGTTCTGGTAACGGTGGTGTCTAACACTAATAATAACAAACTTTAAACTTCACATTTGGGCTGGCTTTCCCCTCCTCTGCCAAGACACTTGCAGGGCCAAAGGTCCTGAAACATTTCTCTTTTCCCTCCAGCCTCTTTCCTGACTTTCCTTCCACCCCTTGCCTGGTGCCTGACCCCACCCAGGGTGAGGTGGTGGAGGCGGGGCAGGAAAGTTCTCACAACTTGGAATTCCGTGATGATCTGGCCTCAGCCCTCTCTGAAGCTGAGCTCCCTTAAAGTTCAAGAATGAGCATGAACCTGCTTGTAACCAGCTTCTGTTTACCTCCTCATTCCACAGTGACTTTAGCCTGTGACTGGCCTGGTCCTCTCCCCCCTCCTCCTGTCACTTCTGTGCCACGGATGTGACGCAAGCACTTTCCTCCCTGAGGCACTCTGGCAGGTTTTTGGAGGCCCCTAGTCTCTGCGGTCTTTCTTCAGCTGGTCACTCAAGGCACCTTCCTCAGCTTTTATGTATATGATGGAGTCCCAGAACTTCCACCGCTGTGAGGTTCTGCTTGCCAGGGCGCCTTCTTGGTTGGGATATAAAACAGCCCTATGCCAGCGTTCTCACTTGAGTGGCCCAGGTCTCATCCCTGGGGAACATGTTCCCTGGCCCCTGCACACAGTGGGAGCCCTGCCCCTGCCCCCGCCCCCGCCGCCTCCCTCCACAGCACAGACCAGGACCAGTGCACCAGCAGCTCTCTCCAAAATCCCTTCTCATCTCCGGCTTTTCCCCCTGGCCTTTTAAACCTCTTTTCGAGGCCAGAGGTAGGAGGTCACCTGGGGTCACAGAACCAGTTCTAGAAACTTCCTCTGCGAGGTAGTGTTGACCATCACTCGGGAATGCAGCACCTGCCATGCAACCCGGGCTGGGGCCTCTCCAGCCCGTTTTCCAGCCCTGCCACACTTGGTGGCACATGCAGTGAATGGAGAGTTGGTCCCGGCGGCTGCTGTTCTACGGCATGAAGGCAGCAAAACCCAGGAAACGGAGAGGTCCCACACCGGGTCAGGCACCCTAGTCAGTTAAACGCATCAGTGAAGTCTTGGTGCTCTCCTCAGGCCCAGAAAGGGGCCTCACTGCAGGCTGTTCGAGATTTTGCTCCAGAAGAGACATATATTTTTCTACACCAGGTAGTTTGTCATGGCAACCAATACGACGTCTTTGACCCATACACACATCTAGAAACCTGAATATGAGCAGAGGTGGCGATGATGCCTCCAGTTCGGCCCGTGTGCCCACTGGTCTGGGGCTGCCACCCCAGATGGCGAAGCCCCTGCGCCCAGAATGGAAACCACTTGCCACGTCAAGCAGAAAAGAACTGTTCACCAAGGTGTTGCAAGGGCTGGGGGCAGGTAGGGGTGGCCAGATGAGAACAACGGGTTAGGAAAGTTGTAAGGGCTGAGTTAGAAAACGTGAGCAGCACGTACAGCAAGTCATATCTGACGAACTCTGAGGAAAGAGCTCGGGGCGCCTCTCGGGGATCATTCGGGGCTCTGCTGGCAATCCCACTTGAGCTTCTCAGGTGAAGAAATAATAGTGGTGGTAATAGTAACAAGAATAGCTTCATTTTTCAGTGTTTCCTAGACCCTTAGGAAACCTGACCTCGTATATTTATTACCTCATTTGCTTCTCAGGACACTCCTCTGAGGTACCTGCTACCATTATCATCACTTTACAGACGAGAAAACCACGAGGTAAATTCGCCTGCCCTAGGTGCCCCAGCCAGGAAGGGCAGCCCCAGGAGGAGACCCTGTGCACTATGACCCCTGACCCAGCGTGACTGCCATCACAACATCACGCTGCACAGCAGCTAAGCTCAGGCGGAAATGCTCTTATAAAACCAGGTTTAGGATCTGACAGAGTGCTGCATACCTTTCCCACTTTTCAAGTTCAGAGTCCAAGAGCAGAGCCATTGCTTTGAAAATACTTGTGGCATTAGACTGAAATGCCAAGGACACAGGGTGAAGAGCAGGCCGCAAAGGGGAGAGCAGAGGCTGTGAACGCAGTGTCGGCCCGTGTTGGCGAGAGCCTCGTGGGTTCTGAGAGTCAGTGCCTCTCTGGCTCGGACAGAGGCAGGCTGACGGGCCAGCGGACAGGAGACCCTGGGGAAGAAGGACGGCCGTCCCATGTTGGGAGAGAGTGGGTCTGGGAGAAGAAAAGAGACCTAGAGACCAGGGAGGCTTAAGAGATCAGCTGAGATAGGGAGGGAAGTCAGAGAAGTTCAGAGGTCCTAGACAAGAAGGCAGCCTGGACTTGATGTTTGAGAACAAACCCTCAGATAAGAGGGAAGGGGCGGAAGGGAAACACCAGTCTCTTAGGAGAAAAGGCCCGGGACAAGCACACGGCTTCTGTGAGGAGAGAGTGAAGGATGGCCAGAGACCACCCTGGCGACGGGGTGGGTGAAGATCAGGGGCCTTGACGGAACAGAGCAAGCTGCAAGGGGCGAAGCAGGGAGGACAAAATGCTGAGTGAATTTGAAAGGGATGCTGGGGAACTTAAAGAGAGACCTCCGAGTGTACCCAGTGTGGGCAGGCAGAACCCCGCCCCCCCCAAGTCTTCTGGTGCACTCTTCCCAGCATCCCCACAGCCCCCCGGGCGGTGCTCCCCCAGCCCATCTCGCCCTGTGCAAGCAGGCTCTCCCACCCCCACCGCCTCGTCCACATGCATCGCTGACATTGCTGCTGAGTGTGCCCCCCACATCCCCTCCCAGAGGCCCCACCACCGTTCCAACCTCCCAGCAGGGACGCCCCCAACGCATTATCTGCAGATTCCTTGGGCCCTTAGAACGTCCTTCAAATGTATCCCTCCTGAGCCCGGTGTGACGCCACTAGACTGTGAGCGCTCTGAACCGGGTCTTGTTCACCGGCGCGGGGCCCGGGACCTGAGACAGTCGTTACACGTCGCCTTAAAGTGTACAATAGCTGGTATTATCACTATTCTAATGTATGTAAGTGTTCAGAATTAGTGCCAGTTAAAAATATTACTACATCCTTTAATATGACACAAAACAAAACAATAGCAGTTTGTCAACTCCACCAAAACGGAAATAGTTGGTCATTGTTAATCGTCACTGAGTTAAAAATCATATGCACCTTGCGCCCTCTTGTGGAGAAGAGGGAAAAGAACATTCGGTTCTTGCCACCTCCTTCTCTAAGCATATTCAATGGTTATAATACAATATTAATCAATAGAAATATGGTTACATTTATCTATATATTATCCTATATTTTGATTTAATATCATTTTATATTTAAATATAGTTATAATACAATATTAATGAATGACCTTTACCATATTAGGATTTATGATTTTTGTAAATACCGTTCACAGATGAACCAGGACGTATTGTGTAATTGTGTTTTCTTTCTGGCAACATCCTTGTGCGTTTCTGCTCTTGGAAAATCATTACATTGCTTCATTTCTTATTTGCTTAGTTTTCTGGCTACTTATCAAAATTGATGCCCAAAATCTCTGCTGAAACTGTAAGGTCCTCTCAGTATGGTTAAGTCTGGAACCTTCAGCAACACTGCCTCTACAAATTACTGGAGCCATCCTCAGGGCTCCTGTTTAAAACGACACTGATTATCTCTTCTCTCAGGTGTTGCACAGCTATCATCCTGGGGTCTGAAACTTGCTTGCATTTTCCGTCTGTGATAAATAGAAGTTCTGAATTTTAATAAGTCAAATTTATTATCCACGATAGTGTGCCTTTGGAACATCAGCGTAATTTCCTTCTCTCCAGGCCCCTCCGGGCACAGCCCCCACCAGAGCAGCAGACCGCACAACCCCTCGTTGTTACCTTGTTCTCCTGCAAACCACCTCTCTGTGCTCTGAAAATGAACTGTTGACCGTCCTGTACCCTCCAGTGTAAAAGAAGGACGTATCTATCTCTTTTACTTTGTATCCAATCTCAGAGATTTCCCCACTTTGCTTTCTCCCGCCTCCCTAACCTACCACCAGTGAATTTCACGTAACTCCCTTCCGTCACCTCCTTTGACTGTAATGTATAAAGTACGGTGCAGATCTGCCATTCTCTGGAGCGTTTCCTCAATCCCTTGAGATTTTACTTCCCAGCAGTTGTCATAGAGTTTGACTCAAATAAACTCATAAAAATTCTTACAGATTTGGACATTTCTTATGTCGACATTCAATAAGTAATAATAGAAGACTAATATTTATAACTGTAAACTATTTTTGCCAAAGCCTATATAACTAAAAAATATACCTTCTTTTAAAAATTGTGGCAAAATATATATAACATAAAATTTACCATCTTAACCACCTTTATGTGTGCAGTTCAGTGGTGTCAAGTATATCCACGTGGTTGCGCAGCCACTCTCCAGAGCTCTCTCCATGTTGCAAAAAACCCCTGAAACTTTGTGCTTATTAAACAACTAACCCTCTCCCAATCCCTGGTGAATACCATTCTACTTTCTGTCTCTATGCATTTAACTTTACTGACTTCGCTCATAGAAGTATTTATATTCTTGTGACTGGTTTGTTTCATTTAGCATGATAACCTCAAGATTTATCTATGTTGTGGCATAAGTCAGAACTGCCTTCCTTTTGAAGGTTCAACAATATTCCATTGTGTGTGTGTGTGTGTGTATATATATGGCACATTTTGTTTCCATTCCTCTGTTGATTTACGCTTGTGTGGCTTCCATCATTACGCCATTGGGAATAATGCTTCTATGAACACTAGTGTACAAACATCTCTTTGAGATTTTGCTTTCAATTCTTTTGGGTATATTCCCAGAAGTGGAATTGCTGGATTATACAGTAATTCTATTTTTCATTTTTTTACAAATTATAGTATGTCATTTTAATTCACCTTGCATAATTATTTTTAAAGTAATGGGGAAAAGTCATATTACAAATATTATCATGTATATTTTTAAAAGAGTTTTATGGTACAATATGTTAATACAAAAATAAAATCTTACATAAATCACTGCTCTATATATATCAAGCAAAAATTGATGAGTTATTTTTTTAATTCCCAAGTGGTTTTGCGAAGTTACATATTAATGTCAAAGGTGCTTTCTAGTGAAATTAGTTTTAGAAACACTGTATTAATTGAAACACTGAATTTAGAGCAAGAAGCAGATTAATCGGTGCAGCAAGGGAGTAAGGACAGCTATTTAATTAAGAGGCATTCATTGGGCAGTGACTCACTGTGTGTGTGTTTTTGATGGATAATGCAAAAAGTGGTAGGATGTAGTCCTGAAAGAGTTTAGGATCTAGTGGGCTGGGGCTGGCAGACAGGAGTATAATTCATCAAATAATTAGAGGAAAATTACATTCAGAATATAAGTAGGTGCTAAATGTGTGAGACATGAAGGGGGAAAGGTATTTGAAAGAAACTCCACGGAGAAGCAAGCTGTGTCAAAACTGAGAGCATAAGAAGAGATAGTTAAGGTTCAAAGAATAGACCCAGCAAAAGCACACGATACATGAGAACGCTTCGTCTGCTCAGCCTGCATGTGCGCCTTCTACAGACCTCTGAACTTCTGCACATCAGTGAAACAAGTTTTCCCCTAACAAAGTACAACTCGTCTGTCTTAAAGGGAAAGTTCTCACCTTTTCTCAAAATGTGGAGATGCACAGTTCCAACAGTCATTGTACCTACCACTGGTTAGATTCATTACTCATCAAATTCAGGCAGAATCCCACTGAATATTCTGCTACCTAAAGCAGAGATTTTCAACCTTTTTTTTATCTCATAGCACACATCAACTAATTACTAAAATTCTGTTGCACATCAAAAAATATATTCTTTGCTGACTTGACAAAAAATTAGTATAATTTTGACTGATTTACAAGAAAATAATAATAGTAATTACCTACCCTTTTCTGCTCCAAAGTGACTTTTTTAAAAATTTTATTTATTTATTTATTTTTAGACAGAGGGAAAGGGAGTGAGAAAGAGAGGGAGAGAAACAGCAATGTGTGGTCGCCTCTCACATGGCCCTCACTGGGGACCCGGCCCGCAACCCAGGCACGCGCCCCAACTGGGAATTGAACCGGGACCGCCTGGTTCCCAGCCCGCGCTCAATCCACTGAGCCACACCAGCCAGGCCAAAGTGACTTTTTAAGAAATCAGGTGCCTATATTTGTATCTAAGGATTTCTGGTACCAAAAATTAACCAATCAGAGGCAACCTTATTATGCAACATGACCAATAAGATGTAACTGTATTATATGACCTATATACAGGGTCTGGCAGAAGTAAAGCTTGCTTGAGTGTAGTTGGTAGAGTAAGTAAATGTCTCACACAAGGTGGACAGCAATTTGAACATTTCACCTAAAATGTCATATGGTGTGCTTGAGTGTGATATTGTTATGTTACAGAATTACATGCTTATGATTTTGTAATAAAAGACTTCTGTAATAAAAAAGGGGTGTTACTTGGCCAGACCCTGTTTAGGGTTTAAGTCAGGGCAGTCACATTAGATGGCTATCGTTGTGCTGGCTGTTGTCATTTTTTATTTGACAATCTAAGGGAAAAGAGGTCAGTGCCTCTGACTACATAGTCAGGTATTGCATGTTTTAAAAATTCTTGCAGCACACTGGTTGAAAAGCGCTGACCTAAAGAATAAATTGTAAAGTTAACTTTCAGCTATATGTACATAAAATAACAATGGGAAGGAGAGAGAAGAAGAAAATGGTTAGTATATAAAATAAACACACCCACCCATATATAAGCAGGTAGAAAAGATGCAGAGCTACCACTGGCACCCTTTCTGTGACCTGCTGGGAGGCTGTCTGTGCCTCCCCCTCCCACCACCCAGTCCGCATTTCCCCCACCCTCCACCAGAAATTCAGCTGGTCAGGGTCTTTACCTACTGGAGTGACCAAAACCGCCACTCCCAGAGGGTCTGAGTGTTCCATCCTGCCTTTTTTTGGTGTTTGTGGTTTTCCATTAACCTTTAATGACTGGCACGGAAGTACTAAAAGAGGCACTCCCAGATAACTCCCTGGGTTTCAGACACTGCTCCTTGCCTGCATTGTGCAGTTGAACCCAAGTTCAAGTCCCTCACCTAGAGTAACTTTTTTTCTTTTGCCAGTTGTTCCAACAGCATAACTCCAAAATGTTCAGCAGGCAGTCTCGCTCCCCAGTTCAGCTGAACCACTGTATCTGCTGGTGGGGCCATTTCTCCCTTTCAACGTCTCTGGGGCAGGAAGAAAAATTCTTCAAGTGGGTTATTGAATTTAAGAGTGAGAGGACTCACTCTCACTTCCACCCTTTAATGTCCAGATCCATGTGCTCTGCCTGTGGGATAGAGAACACCATATAACAGCCTCGGATTCAAAGCATATGCTCTAACCATAAAACAGAATCCCATTGTTTTGGTGTGTTGTCTCCCAACCGGCACCACCACCACCGAGTCTTCAGTAAGCCACTCCAACTCTCAATCAGGCCAACTGCTCCTGAGTGGTGGGCTAGGTGGTGAGACCAGCCGATTCCACAGGCATACCCACTGCTGTATTTCCTTTGCTGTGAAATGAGCTCCCTGATGAGAAGAAACGCTGTGCAGAATACCAAGACGATGGGTGAAGCATTCCATATGTACAAAGATAGCAGGGCTGGCTGACGTGTTATGTTCAGGGAAGGCAAATCTATATTCAGAACACATGTATATTCCAGTGAGGATAAATCTCTGCCTCCTCTGTGAAGAGGTCCAGTGTAATCAACCTGCCCCCAGGTGGCTGGCTGGTCCCTGGGCGGAGTGGTACCATATGAAGGGCTTAGTGTTGGCCTCTGCTGTCGACAGATTAAGAGCCCAGCTGTCGTGTTAGCCAGGTCAGCCTTGGGCAGGGAAAGTCCATGTTTCTGAGCCCGTGCATAGCCTCCATCTCTGCCACTGTGGCTGCCTTATTTAGGGCCCACTGAGCAAGTGCTAGGGTAAGAGGGGAAAGACTGCTTTATATTCACTGAGCATGTCATTCTGGCCACCTGATTACTCAGAGTACTAATCTACTTTTTTCTTGGTCATACCAAAAGAGTTTTGTTTTTTCAATTACTGTTGTGTATTAATTAGCAAGTGGTTTTCAAGCATCTCTGTCTTCTCTGTTCTAATTCCCCACTTCCTTCTAAAAACACATTTCGGACGTGGCAGGTGTGGCTCAGTTGTTGGAGATGCACAGTCTTGTACACACACCAAAAAGGTTGTGGGTTTGACCCCCTGGTCCAGTGTATGGGAGGCAACCAATTGATGTTTCTCTCTTAGGTCAATGTGTCTCTCTAGAATGAATAAACATTATTTTTTTAAAAATGTAAATACATTTCCAAGAGTCCTTGAGGGAAGGTGGGTGGAGGAGGAAGCCAATATGTGGCGCTGTGGCCTTGTAAACCTCACTGGGCTCCAAGTTTATTTTTAAACTAACTTAATATTCTCTGAGTAAACATATACATATATATTGATCTCAAAATATGCACGAGAAGGTTCTGTCTCACCTTTTTAAGGTCCATTAGGTTCTCTTGAGAAAGCAAGAGTGGGTGGCTGGGGGAGGGGCCAAACCTGTTCCTTAAAAGGCCAGCACCCCCAGCGTAACCAGCCTCAGTAGCGGGACGGTGCCGCTGGGGAAGTTGTGCAGGAACAGGGGCCTCCCTCTCTGTGACCGTGGACAAGCCACGGAATCCTTGGTTTTATTTCCTGTAAAACTGGGGTAAACTTACTGGGTGATTGAAAGAGTAAAGTTAATAATGTAAGTAAAAGTACTATGAGAAACAACAATGCTGGTTTATTTGAACCGGGATGCGGAGCAGCGGGGATGCCCATCCGTGGAAGTTGTTTTTTAAAGACTGTTTTTTTAGAGAGAGGGAAAAGGAGAAAGAGGCAGAGACACGTCTATCGGCTGCCTCTCCCACCGGGGGACCTGGCCCGCAACCCACGCGTGCGCCCTGATCGGAATCCAGCAGGCGACCTTCCACTTCGTGGGTGGACGCTCAACCCAACGAGCCGGGCGGGTCAGAGCGCAACGAGGTCCTTACCCTGTGCCCGGAGCCCCTCGCGCCTCCCCGCCGGCGTCCAGGGCTGGTCTCCACGGCAACCGCTCGCCATCCCGGCCCCGCCCCCAATCCCTCCGCAGGACCGGAAGCGGCCTCCCGGCGCGCGCGTCCCCGGCCGCCCCGGCTGCCCCCAGTACGGCGGGTCGTCCTTCCCGGCCCCGAGGTGAGAGCCGAGGCCTCTTCTCCGCCGCGCGGGCGGAAGCAGCCACCACCCACTGGGTGGCAGCCCCCCCTCCACCGCGCACCCCTCTCTGTACCCCTCGCCGCGCCCCTCGCCGCGCCCCTCGCCGCCTGCTCCCAGCACTTCTCGCGGCCCCTCCGGGCCCCTGTCCGCCCGGTCCCCGCACGTCCGCGCGCCCCTCCCCTCGTCTCCCCCGCGGCGCTGCCCGTCAGGTGAATCCGCTGGCACCCCACCCTCCGCGCGCGCCCACCTGCTCGCCGCGCCTCCTGCCGTCTCGCGGAGTTGGGTCCTAGCCCGGGAGGGAGCCGCGGGGTTGGGGGGCGGGGTGCGGGTAGGGAGGCGCTGCCTTGGGTCCTTAGGGAGCCAGCCCCCTTGGAGCCGGCCCACCGCAGGAGGGATTTGGAAGTGAGAGTCGGTCCTCTCCGCTGAGACCCCGGATCCTGGGCTCCGGGCGGAGCCTCCCTTCCAGGGACCGGGTTCGCTCTCGGCCCTCCTGCGGTGTTGGCGGTGTAGTTCCCACTTCTCTTTTGTAAATCTGAGCGCCACTGCGGAGTCGGCGCAGGTTCGGCGGCAGCTCCCTCTCCTGCGACTTCCAGACGCTGCTGTCGCTTAGGGGCCCTCAGTGTAACAGCCCAGAAGGCTCCAGACTCGGCCTCGACCCTTCCCGCCGCTCCGGTCTCCACCCCAGACTCCATTCCGGCCCAGGATCATCTGGGTCCACTGCTCCTCCGAGCTGGGACTCCTGCCTCCGGCCTCTTGACCACGCAGCACAGTGAACGAATGTGGAAGGCCTGGGTTCAGACCCCAGCCCTGCCCCGTTGCCCACGTTACCTGAGCTTGCCATGGCAGGTGTTTCATCTACAACATGGGGATGAAAATATCCGCACAGGGCTTTTGTGAGGATTTAAATGAGTTTATATTTATGAGCGTGCTCAGAACAGTGCTTGGCTGCTATCGGTGCTTGCTGTTACTTGCAGCGTATCACATCGCTGTGAAAGTTGTACCCTGTATTTGGTAATGCTGGTGTGTCTTCTGCTAGAGTACAAGCCTTAAGAAGCCATAGGCTTTGCTCACCTCACCAATGTATCATTAGTGCCTACAACAGTGCCTGGTGAAGAGGGGAAAAAAATGACAGGCTACGTAAAGGAAAAAATAGGGGCCCCTATAAGATTATTTTAATTAGTCACCAGATACCTGTCATCATTGAACTGATGACATTGAAATGGTACTATGTAAACTGGTACTCTCTATAATGTTATACTAAGAAAACTATCTTTCCATCCCTGGGAACAAGCTAATGATACTTGAAGAAGTTGCTACTTTCATACATGGTTATGTTGCTGGTGGCATTGCGAATTGATAGTCTGTTCTGTAATCTATGTGATAATACCGAACAAGACAGACTTTGCCACTCTCTTTTGGCCCCAATAAGCAAGGCTTTGGGACATGCTTGAAGAGAATACTTTGAAAGGAGAAAAATAGTATATTCATGAAAACGTGCCTCCTAGCATTATTTTTAATAGTAAAAATTAATAACATTTTAATACTCTCCAATAGAGATGCAGTTAAATAAATAATGTAGATGTTACAAATGGGAAGTAGAAGTGTGTGTGGAAAATAGAAATCCATTAAGATGGAGGGATTTGCGATGACTTTTTTAAACAGTCTCTTTAATGTCAAAATAATATTGTTTGAAAAATTAGTAAACTTTAAAAAAATACAGAAGTACTTCTCTCAGACTGTTTCTAGAGCTCTTCGCAGCAAGCGAGAAAACATTACTTGGCTCTTTGAGCCTGCCCAGAGTCGTGGCTTTTCTCCTCTTCCCTGTCTCTGCGCTCCAAGAGCTCCTGTGCGATCCCGCCTGGTCTCTCATTCTGATATTTAGTCCGTCTGGGCATGATTTTCAGTATAAATTGGGAATTACCCATGAATATGAATTAATGAATCTTAAGCTCTTTGATTCTCTCTTTTTTCTTTAAAGATTTT
>PVJI01016440.1:0-38264 GCA_004026765.1 Micronycteris hirsuta
TAAAGGCAGCCCAGGGGCTGCCCAGGGCTCTGCCCATCCCAGGTCCTGGGTGGCTTTGCAGCTTTGGTGTCTTTCCTGTGTGCGTGTCTGTTTGTCCTCTTTGCTTGCTCTGGGGACCAGCCCATCCACAAGCCCTGGAGTCCTGCCTGCCCTCCCGGGTCCCCTAGCACCCATGGCAGTGCCCAGCCCCACAGCCAGGGACACCACCATGGGGCCCAAGCTGTGGGTGTGGCAAGCCAGGCCGGGGTCCCCAGCATGGCTTCTCCTCCCGACCCCTGCAGGGAAAGGAGACCTGCAGCCCCAGCTGGACAGCGCCCTGCAGGACGTCAACGACATGTATCTGCTGCTGGAGGAGACGGAGAAGCAGGCAGTGCGCCGGGCCCTGATTGAGGAGCGTGGCCGCTTCTGCACCTTCATCACCTTCCTGCAGCCTGTGGTGGTGGGTCCCTTGAGGCGGACTGGCATGCAAAGCGCCCCACCGTTGGGCTAGTCGAGCGGTCCCCTTGGGGTGCTACTATGGCCACATCCCAAGAATCAGAATTTGGGAACTGCTGGGCCTGAGTTCTTTTTTGTGACTTGGTCCCAGCAGGCTGGGTGTGTTCTGTGCTGAGTGCTCCTGCCCGAAGGCCTGTCTCGTATCTCGGTGCCAGGACGGGCGGTCACGCCAGCCCGGGCTGTGCATGTCCAGCCTCTGAGCCCCAGCAGCGCTGGCAGGGTGGGCAGATGGGCTGGGCCCGAGGCTCTGACTCGCTGTTTCCTCAGAACGGCGAGCTGACCATGCTGGGAGAGATCACCCACCTGCAGGGCATCATCGACGACCTGGTGGTGCTGACCGCGGAGCCCCACAAGCTGCCCCCCGCCAGCGAGCAGGTACCGCCAGCCCTGGGCACAGACAAGCGGGATGGCCTGCCCTTGGTTGGGGACAGTAGAGGAGAAAGGGGGACAGCATTTGGGGGAGTCAGGCAGCTGGGGATAAAGGACCAGGCGTGTCCTGACACCCACTGTGTGGCATCCAAGAGTACCTGCCCAGGTGAAAGGTCATGTGCCCCAGGACCCGGTAAGAGCCTCAGACTGAGAGCAGGTGGACAGAAGTCCTGGGTTCGTGGGGCTTGGCCCTGAGCCTGCCCACCTGTCCCCCCACCACCTTGCTCCCCCTGCGCCAGGGCCAGGCCTACAGGACACTCGCTGGGCAGCACGTGTGGCCAGCACACTGCTGAGCACTCCCCACAGACCGTCTCATTGCATCGCCCTGGTGGCCCTCTGTGACAGCAGTGATTGGCTGCGTGTCACTGGGAAAACAGGCTCAGAAAGGCCTGGAACTTGCCCAAGGGGCACAGCGAGCCAGGATTTGAGCCCAATGGTGTCCTTCACAGCTACTCTCACCTGGCTCCCCCGCCAGCGGCAGTGAGTCCCCAGGAGTGCCAGTTTCTCCTGTGTCCCCAGTGTAGCCTGGGCCGGGCCCGGAACCGACTCAGGGTGTGTAAACTGAGAGTGCCCGGCCCAGGCAGGGCAGTGTCTCTGAGGGTCAGAGCTGGAGGCATCTCCCCAGCGCTCTGGAGGCCCTGTGTCCCGCCCCCAAGTAAGGAGCTGGCCGTTAGGATGCGGCGGGGCGGGGCTTCGAACTCCTGGAGTCTCCTGCTGGGGCCTGGCTCTCAGCTGCGAAGAGAGTTGGGGCCTGGCCTTGCCAGCCCTCGGGGGCCCCAGGCAGTGAGAAGGCTCTCTGTGGGGCCAGGCTGCCCCCGGTGACCTCCGTGCGTGTCCCTGCCCAGGTGATCAAGGACCTGAAGGGCTCGGACTACAGCTGGTCCTACCAGACCCCGCCCTCGTCGCCCAGCAGCTCCAGCTCCCGGAAGTCCAGCATGTGCAGGTCAGTGGGGGCCTGAGGGGCGGGGGGGCGCAGTGGGGCCCTGAGCGGGAACGGGGAAGCTCCCACAAAACTGCATCGAGGGCTGCTTTTGGGCCTCACACTCCACCCAGTCTGCGCGTCCTTGAGGGGTCTGCCGCCCTTGGCACCGGAGCGCTGCTGGGCGGGTGCGTGGGCAGCAGGGCTGTGCGGGAGCGGCTTCGCTTCGGGGAGCGCTGACCGTGTCCTGGGCGCCGCACTTGGCGCTTCATGTGTTTCCTTCATTGCGTCCTAACCGCTTGCTGGGTCTGGCGTTGTCCTCGTTTCATAGACGGGGAAACTGGGACCCAAGGCGCAGAGGCCCAGCGCGGGCCGGGGGAGCAGAACGAATCTAAGACCTGGGAGAGGTGGGGAAGCTTCCGGGGACGTGCGCTGAGGCTGCAAGCTCACAGACACCCCAGCCGGCTGGTTCCTGAGAGCTGGTGCCTGGGCAGCTGCCACAGGCCTGAGCCCCAGCCTGGGCTGGCCCCCAGGCCTGGCTCAGTCTCTGGGCAGGCTCAGGGTCAGGGTGCTTCCTGAGCTGGCACCAGGGCAGGATTTGGAGAAGATGTTACAGATCCAAGGCTCCTTGGGTGGGAAGGCCGGGAGCCCCCCTCTGTGCTTGGCACCCCTCTCCCCAGAACCACCCCTGGCTGGGTGCCCAGGGCATGGGAGGTAAGCTGGGCACAGCAACTGCTGCAGGGAGAGGAGCGCCAGGCCTGCCGGACTCCAGGCGGTGGCATTACAGGAGGGAGGCTTGATTGCAGGGACACCTATGACCAGGGACCAGGGCTAGGGGCTTCAGGGTCACACTCAGGAGGAAGGTGATCTTCATTGCCCATGAGCTTTGAGCTACATGGGCGGGACACCTCGAGCGGGTGGGGATGAGGCCATCGCCACATGCCAGACACCCAGTTAGGGCTTGGTGGCAGGTACCAGACCTGAAGGAGGCGGTCTAGAGGTAATCAGACGGGGAAACTGGCCCCTGGGCGCTCAGGGTGCCATTGCCGACTTGAGGTCTGCTGTCCTGTCATAGAGCAGGAGGCAGAGGCCGCTGTGCCCAGGTGCACCCTGACGGCGGCTCCGGAGTGCTGGCATGCCCTGGGGACAGGCGCTGGGCCAGCTCTCCGGTGCTGTCCCCTGCCCGGGCCCCACCTGTCCCACAGTCCCAGCACCCAGCTCCTCTGTGGCACCTGGGCCTCGGGTCTCAGGACCTTGTCATCTGACATTCTCTTTTCCTTCCTTTGCCCCCACCTGTCTCCCCATCCTCGTCTGTCACCTTCCCTTCCACACACAACCCTGTGTCTCTCTGTCTGGCTGCTGTGTCCCCCTGTCCACTCCCCCAGTGCCCCCAGCAGCAGTGGCAGTGCCAAGGGTGGCGGAGCCCCATGGCCTGGGGGTGCCCAAACATACTCACCCAGTTCCACCTGTCGCCACCGCAGCCTGGCACAGCCCGCGTCCGCCACCGCCCGCCTCTCCAGCATCTCCTCCCACGACTCCGGCTTCATCTCCCAGGACGCCGCCTACTCCAAGCCTCCCTCGCCCATGCCTGCAGACATCACCAGCCAGGTGAGGGTTCTGCAAGGCCACCAGGATGGGGTGCAGTGACCCCCTGCCAGCCACAGGCTGTTCACGTGTGGGGCCACCTGCAGTTGTTGGTACTGGCCCTGGAGGTCCCCAGGGCCACCACACTGGGGACTAAGCTGAGTTTATGCTTCAAGGCTAAGGAAAGATAGGGAAGGTCCTGGAGCGGCCACACTGCCACAGCAGTGTCAGCAGGAGCCTGGGTGGCCTCACTTCCTCCCGTGTCTCTATTCCTTGCTGCTCCCGTCTTCCAGCCATTGGTAGGAGTGGGGAGTGGGCAGCAGGCCAGCTCTGGCCCTGCCCCCCTGTCCGCACTTGGGGCAGCTCACTCTAAACTCGGCGACTGGCCCAGACTCCTCCGGTGCAGGCCCTGCAGCCTCCTGGAGATGGACAAACTGAGGGACCACAGCAGAACACATGCCGGGGGCGTCTGTGGGTGACGGGAGCGACCCCGCCTGCGTTTGAGCCCGTGTGTGGCCCTCCCCGTCACAGTCTCCATTAGGGCTCAGCATTCGCGCCTGCTCTCCTGCCCAGGGACATGTCCCACACCCAGTCTCTCCCCGTGCCGGCTCATCGCTGTCCGCCGCAGACTAGCTCTGGTGCCCATCTTAGCGGCCCTTCCCCCCCCCCCCCCCCGTTCCCCCCAGCCACCGAGTCTCCTTCGCAGCGAAACCTCACAAAAGAGTTATCTGCAGGGCCCCTCCCCACCCCCTTGCCCCTCCACTCTCAACCTCGGAGAGAAAAGGAGCGGTATATTTTTTACAGATACTCGTGACCGGATTAAAGAGGTCCTCTCTATTCCTAATTTAAGTGGTGGTCTTTTTCCATAAGTGTTGAGTTTTTCCACTGAGTTTTCCACATATTTTTTTCCATCGATTTTTGCTTCAACAATTACATCAGTGAAAATCTAAATTTTGTGTTTCCCCTGAATCCTCACCCTCTGGTGCTTTTTTCTTTTATTTTGGTGATCATGCTTCATCATAAACTAAAGAAATTCAGATGTCTGACTTACGGAGGATTTAGAGCACAGGCGGCAAACACAAGCCCGCGGGCCGAATCCGGCCCTGCACCTTGTTTTATCCAGCCCGGCACCTGGTTTCTACCTGGCGGCAGTGCCGAGCTCCTTGCCCCTAGTTAAGGAGTAGTTACAGTTATACAGTCCTAAAATTACCTTCGACCCTTTGAAGGCAACCACAAGGCTGATGTGGCCCCCGGTGAAAATGAGTTTGACACCCCTGAATCTCTAATTTAGAGAATTTGAGGGGACCTGGGCTGGGGCTCCCTGGCCCCGTTGGGTCCCCGCAGAGCTCCCCACCACGGTGCTGAAGCCGGCATCTGCCCTGGGGGCCTCAGGTCCTGTTTCTGCCCTTGCTTTTTTTTTTCTTCATCCTTTTTTGTTGTTTTGAGTTGGGGGGCCTCCCAAATGGACTTCTGCTCCCCCCCATCCTCCTGAAGCAGTTGTGGAGGTCTCTGTGCTGCAACCCCCCCAGCCCCCCAGGCAGTCCAGCACAGCTGACCCTCACCACCTCAGGTATTGCACTGATTCTGTGCTTTTACCTGCCTGTGGTTTCCTCCCCTTCGCCAGCAGCTCCTTGTCACCCTTTTGCTGGGCCTTCCTCTTCTTAGCCACTGAATTGGCTAGCGGGAGGGCTGCGAACCTGTTCTCTAACCGCCGTCCCTGCAGGCGGACTCATTCTGCCTCGTCGCTGCCGGATGTGCGGCTCCAGCCCTGCCTCCTCCCCGAACCGGGCCTTGTACAAACACATCCACCTGTAGATCCCTAACGGGCCACTAAGCCTCACAGGTGCAGGAGGGAACTCTTCCCCAGGCTGCCCTTCTCAGAAAACAGCGACAGCATCAACCCAGCTGCTCCAGCCCGACACCCCGCTGTCCTTTGTGTGCCGCTTCCCCCAGCCCACCACACCCAGGCCACCAGCAGCGAGTCCGGTCACTCATTCTCAGAACATGGGGCTCTTGAGCTGGGCCGCAGGGCAGGTCAGAGCTGGCAGCGCACACTTTGGGTGCCAGTTCCGCTGCAGGTGCTCTTGGCGGTGCCCTGGGGTGGGGGTGGGGGGGACGCGCGAGCCTGCGCTGTTCTCCGACCATCCGCGCATGCGGCCCTGTGACCAGCTCTGTTCTCTCCTCTCCCCTGTCCCCTGCCCTGTCCGCCTGCCTGCCCGCCCACGTCTGCGTCGCAGAAGTCCTCCAGCTCTGCCTCCTCCGAGGCCTCGGAAACCTGCCAGTCGGTTAGCGAGTGCAGCTCTCCCACCTCGGTCAGTGCCCCCACCTGCTGCGGGCGCAGGGAGGGCCCAGGCCCCACCAGAGCTGGGGCGCACAGCCTGCTCCCTGCAGGACAAGCCCCCTGGTTACCACTGCTGCCACTCCCCTCACTCTCACGTCTCTCCCTCCCGGGGCCTGCCGTCCTGCCCCTGCGCCTGGCAGGGCAGAGGGGTCACAGCAACCTCCACGCTTGTCCTTGGCCACGACTGGTCCTTGGCCAGCCTGAGGGCCCACATGGACTAGAAACCCTGACCCTCAACCACAGCGAGGGGCCCCTTGGTGATGGGCAGCAGGGCCAAGGGTGCCCCTGACCCACCCGCCCCGCCCTGCAGGACTGGACCAAGGCCGGCCCCCACGAGCAGCCCTCCACCCTGCAGCGGAGGAAGGACCGAGTGGAGCTCCTCCGGGACGCGGAGCCGGGCCCGGCCAGCGGGGGCGCCCCGGGCCCCAGCGGAGAGGAAGCTGCACGACCCCGCATGTCCCCGGCCACGATCGCAGCCAAGGTAGGCGGCAGCCCAGCCAGGGCCCCACTTTCACTCCCAGGTCAGTTCCAGGAGGCCAGGCGCTTGTACTCAGGTCCAGCTCTGCCCCTGGTGGGAGCTCCCTGGAGTCTGGGCTGGGGGGAGAGCGGGGGCGGCGCTGGGGAGCGAGGCTTCAGCCTGCAGTCTTGCCATCCCAGCACGGTGAGGAGGTGTCCCCCGCAGCCAGTGACCTGGCCATGGTGCTGACGCGCGGCCTGAGCCTTGAGCACCAGAAGAGCAGCCGGGACTCGCTGCAGTACTCCAGCGGCTACAGCACGCAGACCACCACGCCCTCCTGCTCCGAGGACACGATCCCCTCCCAAGGTAGGCCCCGGGGCTGGGGCGGGTGCCCGGGCCTGCAGCCCCGAGGCCCCGGCCCACTGCATCCCGTGCCCCCAGGCTCCGACTACGACTGCTACTCGGTGAACGGGGACGCAGATGGTGAGGGGCCCCCTGAGTTCGACAAGTCGTCCACCATCCCTCGCAATAGCAACATCGCCCAGAACTACCGCCGCCTGATCCAGACCAAGCGCCCGGCCTCCACCGCGGGGCTGCCCACCGCCGGGCTGCCTACCGCCTCGGGCGCGCCCCCTGGTGTGGCCACCATCCGCCGAACACCATCCACCAAGCCCACCGTGCGCCGCGCCCTCTCCAGCGCTGGCCCCATCCCCATCCGGCCACCCATCGTCCCCGTGAAGACACCCACAGTGCCAGACTCTCCCGGCTACATGGGGCCCACTCGGGCAGGCAGCGAGGAGTGCGTTTTCTACAGCGACGAGGCAGCCTCACCCCTGGCGCCGGACCTGGTGAAGGCCTCCCCGAAGAGGCTGAGTCTGCCCAACACAGCCTGGGCCAGCCCGGCCCCCGAGCCTACCGGCTATCCCGGGCCGGGCACCGAGGACGAAGAGCAGCAGCAGCTGGCAGCCAACCGGCACAGCCTGGTGGAGAAGCTCGGGGAGCTGGTGGCAGGGGCTCACGCCCTGGGCGAGGGCCAGTTCCCCTTCCCCACCACCCTGTCGGCCACCCCTGCCGAGGAGACACCCGCCCCACCCCCAGCAGCCACCAGTGACCCCCCAGCTGAAGACATGCTGGTGGCCATCAGGCGTGGGGTGCGGCTCCGCAGGACCGTCACCAACGACAGGTCGGCACCCCGCATCTTGTGATGGCGCCACCCTCCCACCCTCTGGCCAAGCGCCAGGCAGGTAGCCTGGCTGGTGAGCAGCGGCCACTCAGAGTGAAGGCACAGCCAGGAGAGGGCAGGGCCAAGCAAGCTTTTTCTTTTTTTTTTTTTCTTTAAAGTCGCACGAGGCAAAGCCACTTTATGGAAAGAAACACGCAGCTTGGACTTCAAAATTTAAACAGGAAGTGACTTCTTTAACAAACCTCGCCATAATGGAGCCTGCAGGCCTTGACCTGGATTTGGAGCCTGTTTTATACTCTCCTTTCCTATACTCTGTCCCTCCTCTTCCTCCGTGCAGGCCCTGCCTTTCCCACATCTCAGTGAGCCCCCCAAGCCACTCCCCCGCCCATGGCGGAGGGGCGGGGCCAGCTGTCCGCCCCGCCTTCCTGGCCTGGGCCTGCTGCGTGGCGGCTCTGCTGATCCTGCCAGCTGTGCCCGCGTCTCGGGCCTTTCCAGACTGAGCCCTCTCTCTGTTCCTCCCCCTTCTCTGCCTCTCCCATGCTCCTCTCCATCGGGGAGGCAGGGTGGTTTGGGGTGGGGGGACGGGGGACAGGTGCCCCATCAGCAAAGGTAGCAGATTTGACTGACATGTGCAGAGTGACCGGTGGTCGTGGGGGCAGGTGAAGGTGGGAGGCAGGCCCACCCGGGGGGCGCCCGGGACCTAGGGCCCAAGCGCTGGGGCCCTGCCTGGAGGAGGCTGGAGACCCTGAGGCAGCTTCTCCTGCCCTGTGAGGTACGCCTGGGGTGGGGGACCAGGGTGGGACAGCAGCGATGACGTCCAGAGGACCCCGGGGTCATGGGGCCAGACCCCACGAGCTACTTTCAGTTGTCTGGTCCTCATATGGATACAAAGCTGAGTCTGGTGGCACTTCGCTCTCAGTTTCGGCCACATCTGGTGTGGGGGCTGGAGCCACAGAGGGCGTGGAAGTTGTTTTATGGACATAATAAAATGGAGCTGACAGGACAAGGACTGTGCGTGGGGACAGGGTGGACCATACAGGGTGTGTCCGAGAGTGCCTGAAGGACGGGGGGAGGGGCCCCCACAGTGGTCGGTGGGCTTACGGCGGAGGGAGAAGGGCCGACTGGCTCCCCAAAAGCCAAAGGATGGCCGTTCTCTCCAGCCTCTGGAGCAAAGCCAAATTAAGGGCTTCCGGCCCATCTCGGGGTGAGGGGCAGGGGCAGGGTGGGGGGCGGGTGGTCCTCTGGCCAGGCCAGGCTGAGCACGAGTCCGGGGAGATCGGCTTTGACTCTCTGTTGCCAGAGGAGATGCCGCCCCAGGACGTGCCCCGCCCCCAGCCTGCAGTCCTGGCCCGTGAGGGCGGGGCGGGGCGGGGCCGGCTGCTGGTGCCCTCCCCTCCGCGCACCCAGTAGTGCCACCTCTAAGCAGGTGCGCCTCTGTGAAGGCGAGCTTCCTGAGGCCCCGTAAGCCAGCAGAGAGCTGGGCTCAAATGGTGGCAGGGGGCCCCGGGGTCAGGAGAACAGGCTTTTCCTGGTCGGGGACGTGGCGCGGTTGGTCTGAGTCTGCCCGCCGTGAGTCCTGGCAGTTTTTGTACGGGGAGCTGGGACGCAGGTGGGGCTGGGCAGCCCAGGGTGCCCACCGGTGGGTGGAGCCCCAGGCTCCCCGAGGGTGGTGGAGAACGGTACCTGTAAGTCGCTAGGTCTGAGGACAACCTTGCTGAATGCTCCGGCCAACCCCAGAGCCCCGGTTGGGGCACGTGGAGGGGCCCGGGCGAAGGAGGCCCCGAAGGAGCTGGAGAGCAGGTGGCTGGTGTGGGCAGCCCCGGGGCGGGGCTTACACTGCCCCTCCCTCAGGGCTGCGCCGGGCTTTGCCCAGGTGGGCCGACGGAGTAGGATGCAGGACGTGTGACGTGAGCAGGGTAGGAGCGGCGGGGTGGGGTTGCGGCTGGGTCCCTGCGCCCCAGAGAGGAAGAGCGTGCCTCCCGGGGGCGGGGGTGGCTTCGCAGGTGCAGGGAGGCTGTACCCCCTCCTTGCTCACCCCTTCCCCTGTGAACCACCCCAGGGCTGTACATAACCCTCCATCCCCTGCCCACCTCTCATCCACTTAGTGACCACCTGGTAGCACCCCGCCCCCGGGATCCGAGCCAACCATCCCGCATCACAGACTTTGGTTTGGGGGACTTCTTTACATTTGTTTTATTTTCATTTTGTACAGAGGCATATTCTTTTCAAAGTCTTTTGACTAAAGTAACTTTTCTGGTGCTGTTGTTAACTTGTTTCTTCTGTTAATTTATTTCCCTGCCCCAGGCCTCCCCTCCTTGTTCCTTCTCACCCTCTCTCCCTGTCACGGCATCCCCCCACCCCCACCCCATATGAACCATTTTGTTTCTTTTCTCTCTGTCAGTTTTTGGATAAATTATCCTCCACTCCTTCCCCTCCAGCCCACCCTGCCCTTGATTTAAATAGTCACTGCTACAAGTAACAGATGCACTGTGAAGACCCCAGTATTAATAAAGTCGTACTGTAATTAACACCCCTGCCTCCGCCTGGCTTCCTGGCTTCCTGCCCTCTGCTGCTTGAGCGCCCACAGCACCCCCTGCACCCGGCCCCTCCCACTGGGGCCCAGCCTGGGGGTGGAGCTCCTTCGGGTTCCCGGGTTCCTTGAGGGCCCTGAGCATGTAGCCGGGCCAAGAGTGGCCAGGTCTTGTGTCAGGGCCTACACCTTTGAAGCTTTGGGTCCTTCCCTGCTGGCTCCGGTCTTGGGGCAGCCAGAGGGATTGAGAGAGGGATGGAGAGGGGGACCAGGAAGCACTGCAGTCGGGGCGGGGGGGTATCCCCACTCCACCCCACTCCCCGTTGTTCCTGGGACCTCACACACTAGGGCAGGGCTAGAGGAATTCCATCTCTCAAATGCCCACCACTCCAGCCCCCTGGCCAGGCTCTGTCCATCCCAAGCCAGAACCCTCAGCCCCAGGCCACTCCTGGCACTTGGCGGGCCAGAGCAGGACAGGGAGGGGGTGGAGGGGCTCCTAGCCCCTCCAGGTTCACCCTTGCAGATGCAAAGCAAAACAAACCAAAACGAAATAAAGCGGGTGTTTAATAGAAAAAATAAACTGGAAGAGCACCCAGTCCACTGTGGCCAGATACGGCACTTCGCTCTGCCTTCTCCCCCGCCCGACTGCATCCTGCCCCCACACCCAGCTGCCCGCCTGACACCACTCTCACCTCCGTGGCCGGCGGCCTTCAGGTCGGGGAGGCAGCCTGGGCGGTGCCCGGACAGGCCTTGGCCTCTGTCTTGTCCTCCTGGGTGTCCCCAGGCCCTCACCACTCCAGGTGAGAACATGTGAGGTATGGAAGGTGGGGAGCAGATTCCCCCTGAGAGGAAAGACACCTGTCCTGGGGTTCCGCCCCCAAGGGGGGCTCCCCACCACCACCAGGCGACATCCCGGCCCAGTGGAAATGGAAGCCCCTCGGTCTGCCCCACACGAGCCACCGCACAGGCCTGGGGCGGAAGGCTTCTGTGCCCTCAGCAGTTCCAGTGAGCCGGCGCCAGCCTGGGGCTCTGGGGAGCAGAGCAGCAAGGCAGGTGCTGCCAGGTGGGCGGAGGGCCCAGCTAGGTGGCCACACACTGCGACAGGGGCTCTGGGCCATGGAGCTGGGAGCTCGGCACCTCACAGTCCTGCCAGTTTACGACAGAGCTTTGTTTACCTGCAGGGGAAAGGAGAAGAAAAACTGCAGGAGTAGTCAGCACCCACCTGGTCCCCATACCCAGGGCCCATCTCGGCTCCCGGAAAAGGCCCCAGGAAGCGGAGGGCTGCTCAGCAGGGTGCCCACCCCCACCCCGCCCCCCCGGGGCTCCTCACAGCAAGAGCAGTACAGCAGGTCCAGGACCCGGAAGCAGTTGTCCAGCAGGGCTTTGGGCCGCACCAGCTTCTGGCTCAGCCCCGGGGCACTCAGGAGGGACAGCACCGCTTCCACCTTGGGGCTGACCTCCACGTCCTGGAAGTGAGGAGAGCAAGAGGACCGCAGGCTGGTCAAGAGCCAGGGCCACGTGCCAGGGGGGCTGGGGGGCTGTCACCCCGCAGAGGAAAGACAAGACCCCCTGGGACAGGGAGGCCCGGGAGCAATTTCTCTCCTTCTTCCTCCAGGTGCCAGTTTCCTGGGGGAGGGGGAGGGCCCCCTCTAGGTCCCTCACACAAGCACAATGCAGACGGAGGCTTCCCTTTTCCAGTCATGGGAAAAATGACTCTCCAGCCCAGGGGCAAAGAGCCACTAAAGAAATCAGTGGGGCCCCGGCTGGTGTGGCTCAGTGGACTGAGTGGAGGCCTGCGGACCCAAGGGTCATTGGTTCAATGCCCAGTCAGGGCACATGCCTGGGTTTTGGGCCAGGTCCCCAGTTGAGGGCATGTGAGAGGCAACCACGTGTTGATGTTTCTCTCTCTCTCTCTCTCTCCCTCCCTTCCCCTCTCTCTAAAAATAAATCTTTTAAAAAACAATTTTTTTAAGGAAGTTATGAAAAAAAGAAATCACTGGGCTCCAGGCCCCTGCCGGAATTTCAAGAGCCTCCCCAGAGCTCCAGGCAGCTGCAGCAGTTGCCGGCCCCTAGGCCGGCGGGGCTCGTGAGAAGCTCCCAGTGGCTTCTGGGCGCTGTGGCTGAGGAGCAGGTGGGGCTGCCCAGGCCGGGTGGGCAGCACACTCCTGAGGAGGGTTGGGGTAGGGTGGGAGCAAGGCAGCACGGGGGTTCATGGAGCAACCCCACGTCGCCTGCACAGCACACTCCCACCCAGGCACCTTACTCTCCAGGCTTTTAGGGGGATATACCCAGAGGCCTCAGCTCAACCCTGCTGAGCAGGAACCTCTTTATTATTATTATTATTATTATTATTATTATTATTATTATTATTATTATTAATTACTAATACTTGAGTCCACAGTTTACATAAAGTTTCACTCTTTGTGTTGCACGGTGCTGTGGGCTTTCACAAATGCACGATGTCACATAGCCACCTTCACAGCACCTTGCAGAAGCATTCCATCGCCCCAAACACCCCCTCCCTCCTTCCCTCCCTAAAGGAATCTCATTTCTTAGGCACAGAAACAAGGTCACAGGGACCGTGGACTCGCCCAAGACAGAGCCTGGAACGAGGCCTCAGGCAGACCTGCTCCCAGCCCATCCCCCCCGCGGGTCGTCACTGGCTGTCTCTTCCTCTCTCCCATTTCTCCCACACCCTCCAGGACATGCCCGACCTTCCCAGGTGTGCCATCCTTCTTGGCCAGCCCCCCACACTCACACATGCACACGCACACCTTCGCCAAGCTCACCCTGAGGCCTTGCTGGACATCCACCAGCAGAGTGTGCACGTCCTCCAGGTACTTCCAGGACGGATGGCCTCCGAGCAGCACCTTCTGCACAGCCTCGGTGGCACTGAGACTCACCCAGACCCACAGGTAGCGCAGCTCCTGCGGGCTTGCCTGGGCCCGCTGCTGTGGGAATAGGAGAAACATTGAAGCCCCCAGATGTGGGCCTTGGGCCCTCCCCACACTGCTCTGACGCCCACCCCAACTCGCCCCTGCACGGGGCACTGACCACAGGTGTCCGGCATGCACCGAGGACAGCCTCGGGCCATGGCCAAGGGTGAACTCGCTTAAGGGGCCCAGAAAGGCCACTGACAACAGGACCTGCCAAGCCAATGTGGGTCTGGGGAGAGACCCAGGATGTCCTGGAGACAGGGATGTCCTGCCCAGGAGGGGATTCTCACCAGCCTGGTGATGTTGGCCACTCTGAGCACCCCCTCGTAAGGCACGCTGACCTGGTAGTTGATGGGGAAGAAGTGTTTCTGGGAGGGGAAGAACAAACCATGAGATCAGGGTCAGAAATGACTCGGGCAGGTTCCCCAGCCTCCACCCCAACCCCTGCACCCAGACCGTTTGCTGTAGGAGGGGGTCCAGGGGCAGCCCTGTAACGGCAGAGGTGGCCCTCCAGGGAGAACACGCTCGGCTCCCAGTTGGGACAGGACAGCTGTCTTTCTTCCGGGACACAGGGAAGGATGAAAAGGAACACCCCGTTGCTGTTCAGGCAGAAGTTTCAGCCAGGAAACAGTATGAGGGTCGTACTGTCCCAAGAGAAGCGGGTTCTTTGGGCATGGGGAAGGCTGAAACAGTACTCTAAAGTGTACAGTGGTGACGGCTGCACAACTCTGCAAGTGCACTGAAAACCACTGAGGGTACATTTACATGAGTGAATCGTGTGTTGTGTGAGTATCTCAATAAAGGTGTTTAAGAAAAGACATATAGAGCCATACCACGTGGGCTTCTCCACCCTACAAAAAGCACCTGCGTTCCCATTCCAGGTCCTTATCTCCCCGGTAATAACAGTAAGTGTCCGGGTTCCCCCAAGCTGTCCTGGAGTCCACTCCTGAGACACAGGGTGAGTGCCACAGGGAGGTGGGACCAAAGGCCAGCCCTAGTGGGGGGGAGGCCCCCAGGGACAGCTGGCAGGACAGAGAAGGGACAGTGAGTGCAGACCAGTGACCAGGCCCGCTGGGGAGTGTGGAGGGGAAAGGCAGACCCAGGGGCTGCGTAGGCTCAGGGCTGGCACAGGTCCCAGGGGCTTGGGACGGGGCCTCAGCGAGTGCCACGTGGTTACCATGTACTGCAGGCGGTTCCTGTACTGCAGCTTTTCCCGCAGGAAGCCGGTGAGGGCGCACTCCTTGCTCTGGGTCACGGGCCTCACCTCCAGACCCTGGTTCCCCAAGGCCATGCCAAGGAGGATCCCGAGATCTGTGGACCAAGCCCGGTAGGAACACATGAGCACCCTGCATGGCTCCCATCCACCCCCCTCCCCCCCCAGTCACAAGTCCCCATGAGAGAGACGGTAGTGGTGGGGGGCGCAGAGCCCTGAGTGGGCCTCCCCACCACAGGGCTGCTTTGTCTGCAGTCTGGGCTCCAGGACAGCAAAGTCATCCAGCCTGTCCACTCCTGGCCAGAAGCCACTGCCTGGGCTAGTCCCACCTCCTCCCCACTCCCACCGCACAAGGCAGGCACGACCTCCCTTCAGGCACCGCAGCCCCTCCTACAGGACTGACATGTTCTCAAAGCCAGTTGCTTGCATTTTCCATCTGGGGATTCAAGAGCTGTAGATTCTAGTTCCAACTCTAGAAATGACTTTTGGGTGACTGGAGTCATTTTCTTCCCTTCTCTGACTTTGGTATCCATTTCAGTTAATGCACCAGTGAGTCTGCAGCTGTCCGTCTGGTTTGCTCGTTCTAGGATGCTAAGGAAATCTCGCTCAGGCAGTTTCTCGCTCCCTGTCAACGGATGGGCAGCCGCCTTCTGAACGTTACCAGCCTCTACCACTGGAGGTCGTTGTGATCTCAAAAACAGCCTGTGTAGTTTCCCCATAAGGAACAGACACAAAAAATCTCTAGGTAGGGACAACTGTAATAGCATAAACAGTAAAATACAATTTTAAAAATCTCTAAGAGAATTTGAAAAAAATATGAACAAGGGTTATGTCAATCAGAGCAGAAAGAACAAACTATAAGTGGACAAGAGACATATCCTTCAAAATCAACCTCACTAATAATGATTACAAAATTCACAGTAAAACAATCAGGTGCCATATTTCATCCATCAAAATGGAAAGTGGTTTTGTTAGTCTGCTTAATTTTATTTTATTTTAGTAGTATTCTGTGCTGGCAAAAGTAGTGAGGCAGATGCTCTCCTGGAAAGCAAGTTGGCAATTATTTTTAATTGATGGAATAATGTCCACACCCTTTGATCCATTAAATTCATTTCTAGGAAAGGGAAACCCGAGGGAAACCAAAAAAGAGAGACAAAACCAGAAGATTTATGGACAGAGCCTTTCAGTGCAGCATCATTTCCTAACAGTGAAAACCTGTAAGTGGCCTAATTGTTCAGTAACAATGAATGTAGCCAGTGGGATGGACGTCTCGCTGCCCACGAATGCTTTACGACATGTTTATGTGATAAGGGAAATAGGATACACTTAGGGAAACTCGTTTAAAACATGTGACTCGACACGCCGTATCTGGGTATGTGATTCAAGCGTAACTAGAATTCTGCTCGGGGGGTGTGTGTGCACAGGAAGTGTGGCGGGAGGAGCCGTACCAAATCTCTCTGGGACATTTTTATGCTCTTTATATTTTCTAGGATATACATTCTATTCTGCCATCAATATCTGTTATTGTTAGAGTCAAAGGCAATTTTTTTTTGTTCTTTTCTTTTTCCAAAGTCAGGCAGGCAGGCTGAGTTGCCCCCTGGACCCAGCCCAGGTGTGAGTAGGTGAGTATTACTGACTGGACTTTCCCCCCTCGCTCCCTTGCCTGGAGGAGGCTTTGGTTCTGAGACCCTTGCTAGCCTGGGCCTGCTCCCCATCACTTCCCTGGATCCTTCTCAGTCCTGCGGCCATGCCTGGGCCCCTCACCGGGCGGGCATACCCTCAGGTAAACTCAAGCCCTGTGCCCCATAAGGGCTGCAGCCCCCCAGACCTTCCTCTCGCAGAACTCACAAGCACACGTTTTGCAAGGTTGCAGGTTTGCAACCCATTTTACACTCCCCCTCCCGCCCCCTGCTTCCCAAGTGCTTGCACCAGTATTTGGACAAAGGAACAGATAAACACCAACCTAACCAGCTTGCTTTCTGTCTTGTCTCTAAGTCATTAACCTCTTCAGCTCGGCACCCCTGCAGGTCAACAGCATTCCTGCCTGAGAGTCTCTGCTCACACTTGGCCCTGCCCTGGGTACCCTCTCACACTGCAGGCCTCTTCCAAGGTCTCGCGGAGACTCTGCCCTCCACGGGGGTCTACCCTGCCCACGCCAGCCCCGCCCCACCCCGCCCTGTCTCTAGAGCGTCTGTCACATCTGTCCCATTCACTCGTTTATTCGTAGTCGTCACCAGCCTCCAGCGTGTGAACACACCACGTGGTGACCGAACCCCGGGCTCGTTTACTGAACACTTCCGGGGCGCACCACCGCAGAGTGTCGATTCCGTAGGTCAGGGGTGGGGCCAGAGAACGTGCATTTCTAACGAAGGCCCAGGTGATGCTGCCGCTCACACTTTGAGGACCACTGACCTACAGCAGCAGTTGCAAACTGTCCCAAGAGCTATAGCCATCAGGTTCACAGAGACTTCACCTAAAAATCTGAATTTCCACCTTTTGTTTAAAAATCGGCATCTGTCCACACTGGGTCTTCTTTCTCACGTGCAGTCCCCATGGGCTGCCCCACCGCCATCACCACCAAGTCCTGCTCCAGCATTGGTGACCTGGTCCAGAGCCTTCGGGGCCGGCAACCATGGGCCCATGGCCGGGACCAAGCCTGGCACCCTGTCCACAGATGACAGACTTCCCCCAAGTCTGCTGTCCGTTTCCAATTTTAAGCTGCTTTTCCATTGCCTCCACCCTGAGAAACTGGCCAGCACGCAGGTGGCCAGGCAGGGACACTACCACTGTAGCCTCACAACCGCTCCGCAGGGCTAGGGCCCACAGCGGGGCACGCCTGGCCGCGCCCTCCCGAGGTAGGAGACCTGAAAGTCAGAGGCAGAGGCCAAAGGGAGGAGCTCCCCATGGCTCCTGGTGGGGGGGGCCGCGCCTCTCCCAGAGACCGCCCCCTGCGCAGGGATAGCGGGGCTCGTCCACCTCCACAGCCAGGGGGTCAATGGCACCCCTCAAAAACATTCTTGTTGGCCCAGAACCTCAGGTGCAGCCTTATATGAAAACAGAACCTTTGCAGATGTAATGAAGGCCCATGAGAAATTCGATGACTGGCACCCTCATCAGGGGAGAGGACATGAGACGCATGGAAGGGAAGACCAGGTGAAGACATGGGCAGAGGTCAGAGTGATGCTGTCACAAGCCACGGAACCGCTGGAGCCACCAGAGGCGGAAAGAGGCAGGAAGGCGCACCAGGAGCCTTCAGAGGGAGCGTGGCCCCTCTAGCACCTGGGTTTCAACTCCTGGCCTCCAGCACTGGGACAGAACGAATTTCTGCTGTTTGAAGCCAGCAAGTTTGTGGCAGGTTGCTATGGCAGCCAGCCCTTCCCTAGCACCCCAGCCTCTCTGCAGGCCCCGGGTCTGCAGCCCACGCTGTCTGGCACTCCACAGGCAGTTCTCGCCCGGCCTGCAGCCCGCCTCACAAGCTTCGGCCCCCGCACCACGCCGCCCCGCCCTTGCTTGTATCTCCGGAACTGGCCCTCGTTACCTCCTGTCCAGGAAGTTGCGACCACCTCTCCTGCACGCAGAATTGACCTTCTGAAAGCAGAGTATCTGTCCGTCACAGCACCCCCCCCCCCAGATTCGATCAGGAAACATCCAGATGCCCCTGTTACCACAGGAACCAGCTCTCCAGCCTGGCCGCTCACTGGTCCCTCTACCTGGAACACGCCCTCACCTCAGAACGGCTACCTGTGTGAACACTGCCCACCTTCGAGACCACTTCAAGTGGCATCTCACCCATGCTGCTCCTCATGATCTGGAAACTTCCAGAATACTGGGTCTCTGTCCTTCCACTGTTCTAAATGTTCTGACCCTTTGCAAGGTCCTCCCACAAGGCCCAGGTGGGACCAACTCCTCTGCAAATTCCTCCCAGGACCCAGTCCTGACCTCGCCCATTCAGCACAGGATTCCCGGGCCTGACTCTGGGCCAGGCTCTGGAGAGCGAGGCTGAGGGTGCCAGGCCCTTGCTCCAGGGCAGTCACTGTCCAGTGGGCGCAAAGGGGGCACCGGAAGCAAGTGCTGAACTTGACCCCATCGAGCCGAGTCTCAGAGTCTGAAGGGATCTCCCTCTGGCCTCCTACCAGCAGGCTTGAGAGGCTACTTCGTCCTTTTTTTTTCTGACCTCATTTCAACTCATTTTTCTTTTTCCCAACAAACTGTTCTCTTGCTGCCTTTGGGTTTTATTCTTTATGGAAGACGGGGCAGAGGAAACAGGCCACCTTCCCCAGGCACCTGGCTGTGCGTCTCCCATGTGCCGGGGGGGGGGGTGCCCAGACACTTCCACAGCCCCCACCATCTGCCGGCCACACCCAGGGAGGCAGAAATCCTTGCTCTCTGCCCCATCACACTCTGGAGCATCCGTGATTCTGGGAAGGCAGAGCTAACCCCCAGTGCCTGCCCTGTCCCCAGGACCACCCACTGACTGCACCCACCTAGCCTATGACTCACACCCCCCACACCTGCCTGAGCTGGGTCAGCTGGAGACCGGGTGGAGGGAAGGCGTGGGAGTCCCCGAGGGACCCTGCACTGAGCTGGGAAGCATCTCAACTTCTCACCAGCAAGAATGGCCCAGTTGCCATGGTTACAGCAGAGCTCGGCTATGGGCCGAGGCCTCCCCGGGGCGGTCCCCACGGAACCCCCCCCAGTACTCACAGTGGAGCCAGGCGAATCCCTGGGGCATGGTGGTGCGCAGGGTCCCCCAGAGAGCAGAGGCAGTGTCCCCAGCGGTGTGTCTATCCACAGAGGCGCAAGTGTGGCCTACATGGCCCCGGGTCAGCACAGGTGGCCTAAAGTAGAAGGGCTGGCCAAGGAGATGGCCGGCCTGGAAGGGGGATGCAGGTGCTCCCGGGGCAGCACCACCCTTATCTGCCTGGCAGTGCAGAGGGCAGCCGGCGGGCGGCAGCTGAAAGTTCCATGGCAGCCAAGACCTGGCCTGGGATAGCGGCCTCAGGGTCTTCCCTCCCGAGCAGGAGGAGAGAGTCCCCAGCAGGCCCCTCGGAATCTGAGGCTGGATTGTGCTTTCTGTGATTTCCCGGTCTGCAGCTGCTCAGTGTGAAATCTGGCTCTGGAAAGAGAAAGGAGGAGAGAAACCAATTATGTAAGAGCAGCGCTGCCACTCAGCCATCAGCCGCGGGCCTGTGCACGCTGCACCCTCCGCCTGGCCGGGCCCGGGGAAGGCCTAGGCGCCCGGCCCTGCCCTGCCCTGGTGGCGGCCCACTCGGGGATCCAAGCTCGCACACGAGAAACGACTTCCACACACCCAAAGGGCAGCACCGGCCCGGGAGTGAGTTATGATGATGCTGGATGGCAGCCTGAACAAAAGCAGGACCATGGAATGAATGGGCCACGTGGGTTAGATCAAGGGAGCTTCCTGGAGGTGAGACAGAAGGTCAAGTATCTGAATTACTCAAGCCGCAGGGAGGTTAAAAATGCAAATGGTGCACCCCTCTACTCACCTTCACGCTTAGTCCCATCCTCCTGTTACCCCAAATTTGCGTCCCTTAATAGGGTGCCCAGTTAAATTTTAATTTCAGATAAACAACACATTTCTAGTATAATTATGTCATGAATACCTTTTACATTTAAATCATATTTTATTTTTATGCTATTACAGTTGTCCCAATTTTTCCCCCTTTGCCCCCTCTACCCAGACCCTCCACGCTCCCAGGCTATGCCCACACTGCTGTCCATGCCCGTGGGTCATGCGTGTATGTTCTCTGGCTACGCTGTTCCCTGTGCTTTACACCTCATGACTACTCAGTAACAGCCATGTTGTGCTTCTTCATCCCCTCGCTTTTTTGCCCGCCCCCCTGAGTCCCTCCCATCTAACCACCACCAAAACGTTCTCTGTCTCTATGATTCTATTTCTGTTCTGTGTGTTCATTTATTTTTAGATTCAATTATGGATAGATACGTATTTATTGCCACTTTATTGTTCAAGTTTTTGAGCTTCCTCTTAAAGATGACCTTTTAACATTCCATATCATACCAATTTGGTGGTGATGAGCTCCTTTAGCTTTTTCTTGTCTGGGAAGCTCTTTATCTGCCCTTGCATTCTAAATGATAGCTTTGCTGGGTACATTAATCTTGGTTGTAGGTCCCTGCTTTCCATCACTTTGAATATTTCTTGCCAATCCCTTCTACCCTACAAAGTTTTGTGTTTTTTTTGATAAATCAGCTGACAGTCTTATGGGAACTCCCTTGGAGGTAACTAACTGCTTTTCTCTTGCTGCTTTTAAGATTCTATCCTTTGTCTTTAACATTTGGCATCTTAATTACAACGTGTCTTGGTGTGGGCCTCTTTGAGTTCATCTTGTTTGGGATTCTCTATGCTTCCTGGACTTTTATGTCTAGTTCCTTCAACAAGTTGGGGGAGTTTCTTGTCATTATTTCTTCAAATAGGTTTCCGATTTCTCGCTCTCTCTCCCTCCTTCTGGCACCCCCATGATGTGAATGTCGGTGTGCTTACAGTTGTCCCTGAGACTCCTTACACTGTCCTCACATTTTTGGATTCTTTTTTCTTCTTGTTGTTCTGATTGGTTATTTTTTGCTTCCTTATATTCTAAATCACTGATTAGATTTTTGGATTTATCCACTCTATTGTCGATCCTGTATCAGGGATGTCCAACCCAGAGCCCACGGGCCACATGCAGCCCAGGAGGGCTATGAATGTGGCCCAACACAAAATCGTAAATTTACTTAAGACATTATGAGATTTTTTTGTGATTACACATCGCAATGTATTTAATTTGTGGCCCAAGACAACTTCTCTTTGTTCATTGTGGCCCAGAGACTCCAAAAGGCTGGACACCTCTGCCTATAAATCATTCTTCATTGCGGGTAGTATGTCCTTCATTTCTGACTGGTTCTTTTTTATGGTTTCCATGCCCTTTTTTTATGCTGTTGAAGTTCTGAGTTAATCTACTCTTCTTCTAAGTTCTTTGAGCATCCTTATAACCAGTGTTTTGAACTCTTCACCTAGTAGATTCCTTGTCTCCATTTTTGTTTAGTTCTTTTTCTGGAACTTTGATCTGTTCTTTCATTTCAGCCATGTTTCTTTGCTTTCTTTGCATCCTCATTTTGGCAGCCTCCCTGTGCTTGTTTCTGTGTATTAGGTAGAGCTGCTATGACTCCCTGGCTTGGTAGCATGGCCTAAGGTAGTGGGTGTCCTGTAAGGTCCAATGACACAGCCTCCCCTATCATCCAAGCTGGGTACTCAAGGTGCACCCACCATGTGGGCTGAGTACACCCTCCTTTTGTAGTCGAGCCTTGGTTGCTATTGGCGGGTCAATGGAAGAGATTTACCCAGGGTGATCAGCTTCAAGGACTGGCTATGACCACTGACCACCTACCTTTGACCACCATGGAGGATCAGCTATGAAGGGGCCAACTTCACAGAGCAGGACTTACTTCAGCAGAGGTCTGGTGCCCACTGAGTCCATCCCTTGAGTGTGTTGCTTATGGAGGTGGTTGGGTGGTAGTTTTCTGACATGGTCTGTAGCTGTCCACTGGGTGCACAGGCTCTGGGACCTCCTGTGAGGTGCAGGCCAAGGTCAGCCACCACCTGTGTTCTGTGTGGGGCCACTTGGCATAAGCTACAAAGAGATCTGAACTTGGCTGCTACTTGTGCTGGGCTTGGAGATGCTCAAGCAAGGCCACGCTGCTGCTAGTGCCAGGCCTGGGGCCACTTAACACATTAAGCGTGGCATCAGTCCCTGGGGACTGAGAGTGGACTTTCCATTCAGGCGGCGTCAATCCCCAGGGACTGACAGCGAACTTTTCATTTGGGCGGCATTGGTGTGTGGGACAGGCAGTATCAAGGTTAAAAAATAAATGTTGTAATTTTAATGAAGTTTTGCATTGGCTTCACCATTGTGCACCTGTTTATACTCTAACTCAACACCCATCGAGCAGTCGCCAGCCCGCCACCTGAACAGAAAGCCCAGCAAAATCGGCTCCACGCTTAACGTGTTAATGAGAAGTACAAGGCTCACTGTGGCCAGATATGGCTTGTTTGAGACAATTTAGGAAAATCTAAAGCATGAGCAAAGACAAGTCATTTGTGTGGAAAAGCCATGGGAAATAGCTTGGATGGGCCCAAATATTTGGTGGGGCAGAGCCTCAGGGAATCATCAGGGCAGGGCGAACAGTGTGAGCCAGGTTGATGGAGTCTCAGACATGACACCTGCCTGTCTACTCTGTGGCGGGAGGGCTCAGAAAAGGAACAGTGGCCTCTGTCAGGGCTTCTGTCTGTGAGAAAGCTGCCTCCAGCTCTCACCCTAAAGCCAGAGACTTCAGTTCCTCCCCGTATGTCTCTGGTGCCTCTCAAGCCACTGACCCAGCACTGGAGTTCAGAGGGAATGAGTCCAAGTAAGTCTGTGTGGGGGACCTTTAAGAACTGCCTGGGATTCCAGAAGTTTCTGTCTTCCACGGGTTTTTGTGATCCCCATTGGTTTTTGCAGCCAGAAGTTATGGGGACTTATCTTCCTGGCGCTGGAACCTGAGGCTGGGGTCCTGGAGTAGGGCTGGGACCCCTTGCTCCCAAGATATCCCTCCTGATTTCTATCTGCCACAGGTGGGAGTGACCCAGCCCATTCCACATCTCTGCCCCTCCTACCAATCCCCATGTGGTTTCTTCTTTAATTCCATAGTTGTAGGACTTCCATTCAGCTCAATTTCTGGCGGGTCTGAATAACGGTTGTTGTGCAATTTGGTTGTAATTTTGACGTGGTTGTGTGAGCCATGTTTACCTACACTGCCATCTTGAATGGAAGTTCATTGTGAAAACTTTTCAATGTATGTCCCAAATCCTACCTGGGATGTGCTTATACTAAAAAAAATTCATTATTTATCAGCAATTCCAAATTAAGTTGGGAGTCCTGTATTTTTATTTGCTAAATTTAGCAACCCTATGTTAATAATGGAACAGCTCTTCCTGAGTGCTCACTACATGCTAGGCCAAGGATTATCCTCACAATAATTTTATGGGGCCAAAAAAAAAATCTCATTTTATCAATGAAGAAATCAGGGCCTGGAAAGGTTAAGACACTTGTCTAAGGTCACACAGATTATAAGAAGCGCAAAAAGAATTCAAACCAGGCCAGCTGGTGGCCACTCCTTCAAGGCAACGCCCAGATGTGTTAGGAAGCCCTTCCCACGTGGGCACTGGGCTTGGTGCTCTCACACGGTCATCTCATCTCTCTCTCACCGGACTTTGTGAGGTACTGGCCATTTTCCCCATTTTGCAGAAGAGAAAACTGAGACTCTGAGAGGCTAAGCTGGCCGGCAACAGAGCCAGCTCTGAAATTCAGTCTCTGATGCAGTTCTGTCCCATGCCCTTGTCCTCTGTCTCCGTCTCCCCTCTGGTTGGGGAAATGGCCACAGGTCGATGGCATGATGGAAAAGTAGGTATGATCTGGGGGTCTTCTCCACTGTGGCAGTCATCCCTACAGAACATACCAGGGGTGCTGGTCCTTGCCCTCAGAGTTCCTCAGCAGGCAGGCAGGGACTCACACAAAGAACACAAGGGTGCCCATCACCCTTCCTGTGAAGTCACCTCTGGGTCCTAATTCCTCTTCTGATTCCCAGCTGTCATAGTGTCACCATGGACACTAACCGAACTGAAACTTCTGGTTGTCATTAGTTTAACATTTTTAGTTTATTGAGGTATAATTTACAGACAGAAAAATTTACCTTTTTTAGTGAACAATTCTATGAGTTTTGACAAATTCATAGAGGTGTATAACCACTATAATAATCAAGATATGAAACATTTCCATCCACCCAGAAAACTCCCCCCAGCCACCGTGCAGCCAACCCCCACCAAGCCCAGCCACGGCCCAGCAGTTCCGCCTCCTCCAGGCTGCGTGGAACCTGAAACCGAGCTCACAGCTCACAGCCTTTTGGGTCCGGCTCCTCTCACTTAGCAACCTGTGTTTGGGGTTCCGCCAGGGCACTGTGTGCCTTCGTGGTTTGTTCTCTTTCCTGTCCGAGAGGTATCCCATTGTATAGCCGAATCACTGTTTGTCTGTCCATCCCCCAGCTGAAGGGAATCTGAGTTGTTTCCAGTTTTTTTCTTTTTTTTTTTTAAGATTTTATTTATTTATTTTTAGAGAGAGGGGAAGGGAGGAAGAAGGAGAGGGAGAGAAACAGCAATGTATGGTTGCCTCTCACATGGCCCGCACTGGGGACCTGGCCCGCAACGCAGGCATGTGCCCTGACTGGGAATCGAACTGGGACCCTTTGGTTCCCAGCCCGCGCTCAATCCACTGAGCTACACCAGCCAGGGAAGTTTCCAGTTTTTGATAATTATGAATGAAACCCCTACAAGCCTCTGCATACAGGTTTTGATGGAGGTGGAAGTTTCTGTTTCTCTCAGGCCAGTTGTAATTTGAATGGTGCTCCATCTGAGCTCTGCGTGCTGACTACGGGGTCCAGGCCACGGTCTCCTGTCCTGTCCTGTCCTCCCCTGCTCCCACCAGCTGCATCCCTCAGCTGAGACCTCACCAACCACATACACAGATCAGGCTCTGTGCCCCATCAACACCCCACAAAACTCTCTTGGCAGCCTCCTCAAACAGAAATCTTCCAGAAAGGCCCCAGTGCTGAGCCCCACCCCCTGCCCCGACCACAAAACTGGACCATCAGACCCTGATGGAGAAGTTGAGAGAGGGAGAAATGGGGTCAGGGTCACCTTCATGCCACACCACATAGTCCCGAACCTGAGCTCCATCAGTGGTCACACCCACTCTTCGAGCCCCACTGAAACAGGGTTGGGGCGTGGCGGGGTGGGGAGTGTGAAAGCTAAAGAGGACATAAAGAGGGAGTGGCCTAATGACACAGGGGCCAGAGCCCAGGAGGAAACCAGGCTGCTCACAGAGGCCCTGAAGCAGAGGGACCCTCCAGGCCTGAGAGTAATCTGCCTAAAAGAGTGGCCTCCCTAAGTACAGGGAGGGCCCAGGATGTGCCTGCCCCTCCCCCATCAAAGAAGGGGAAGAATCTGAGATGTTTCTCCGCCCCCACTCCACCGCTGGTGCTTTGAGCAGTCATTAGGAAGCCCACGCAGGGAAAAGTTGTGCAAGAAAGTAAAAGCTAGAATATTATTCGTCATAGGTCATTTGTGAAGAGCACTTTCAAAGTCATAGTCACAAGTAAAAAGTGAACATTAACAGAATCTCATCTTAAGGATGCTGGGAGGTCAAGCAGTTGGGGAGGGAGCAGGTATGTGAGGAGAGAAGCGGTGACCAGGAGCCAAATCTTCCTGGTGGGCAGTCGACAGACAATGCCTCAAATGGAGGAGTAGCAATACGAGCATGCTATTTAGTAGGAGATATATATATACATATATATATAGATATAGATATAGATATAGATATATAGATATCTATATATATAGCTTTTTTAAAAAAGTGCAAAGTCCTGTGCCTGGGGAGTAGAAGAGGAGGGAGCAGACAGAAAAGCCTGCTGTTGTTCATAGCAGCGTCTTATTGAACAATCTGATTCTTTAATTCAGGTGCAGGTATAACTTCAATTAAAAAAATAAAACTAAACTTTTTAAAAGGCGTTTCTTGCTGAACCTGCATTGCCAGGTTCATCCGGGTCGGGCAGCAGGGGTCTGCTCCCCCAGGACCTTCGCTGCTCCCTCTTTCGGAAACCACCTGCCTGAGAACCAAGACGGCTCCGCCTCCGCGGAGAGGGAGCCAGGAACTCAAATGGAGCCCAGCAGTTAATTTCCGAAGGCAGCCCAGCCCGAAGAAGAGATGTGGGTTTCTGTTCAAGACACACACAGCCCAAGTGCCGGCTCTGTCAGCTGTGTAACAAACCGCCCCAATCTACCTACAGTGGCTGGAAACAACGATCATTTCTTATTTCTCAGGAATCTATCATTTGGCTGGGATTCAGCTGGCCTGGGCCGGCTGGGTTGGGCTGGGCTGGGATGATCTAGCCTGGGCTCACTCGCGCACCGGTGGTTGGCAGAGTGCTGGCTGGTCTAGGGTGCCCCAGCTGGGATGACTCACCTCCGGCAGGCTAGCCAAGGTTTGTCTTGCGATAGAGGCAGGATTCTAAGAAGGAGAGCAAATGAGTCAGTAGCTCATTAAGCTCATTAAGGCTGAGGCACAGGACAATCACACCATCACTTCTACTACATTCCGTTGGCCAAAGCAGATTGGTGGGGGAGGCACAGGGAGGCAGACTCCAGTTCTCGATGAAAAGAACTGCAAAATATCATTGCAAAAGGCATGGATGGGGGTGTACATGTGAAGAATTGGGGCCCCTTTTGCAACCAATCTATTACGCCCACACAGAACATTCTTCTCCCCAGTGGCCAGGCCTGACCTGGGGCCCAGGGGACACAGCGTTGGAAATGAGAGAACAGGGGCTCTCAGGGGAGGGAGCTGGCCCCAGGCCACATGCCCAACTCCATCCTCCTCCTGTGAGTCAAGCCACTCTGTCCTCTGAGAATGTGGGGACGGATAATGAGCTGCCACCAAGAGTGAGTCACAGACATTCTCTTCAAGGGGAGGTGGAAGAAAAATAGAGCTGAGTTTAGGCCATGGAAAAAGGGAGACAGACAAAAGCAGAAACTGGAATGAAGTATTCTGGTTAATTCCATCAACCCAGGATCTGTATTTCCGAGTAACGTTTAACCTACCACCTCTGTTCTATGAGTGGAAAGAAGATTCTAGACCTGAGAAACACGAATAACATAGCACCCACTCTTGGCCACCTCTGTGAAATAAGTCTCATTCAGAGAGGTGGGCTGGGGCAAGAGGGCTAGCACCCTCAGCTCCCGTTCAGTACGAGTCCCATCTGCACAGGCGTCTCTTTTCTCCATCCTCTGAAGCTGGGCCTGGCCACGTGACTTGCCCTAACCTATGGGTGTGCTTGTGCCTTGGGGACTGTCTTCTCTTCCCATCTTGAAAACAATTCCTGGCTGGCCTCTGAGGTGTTGCTGAGGACCCAAACATTCGAGTGAGGCCATCCGAGGGTCTGGCCCCAGGCAAGTCAGCCAGAATCTCAGGCACCGCACAGTCATGAGAAATAGTCAGTGTGTGCTTTAAACCACTGAGTGTGGGGATAGTTTGTTACCCAGAAAAAGCAACTGACACACATGGAAATGTCTCATCTCTGCTGTGAAGAGCCAGCTCAGTTCTAACCCCAAGTCCCTGCTGGGAGTGGTTCAGGGGACCTGTCTCCTCAGAACGAAGCTCAGTTCCATGTCAGGAGGTCTCGGGGACGAGGGTGTGCTATCGTCACCCTGGACCCCTGCTCAGAACCTTCTGTTGGAAGAGGAACTTTCTGGAATTCAGTACTAATCAAGACTTCTTCCTTTCCTCTGCCACACTTAATTAATTTTTTGTTAAAGATTTTTATTTTTATTTATTTTTAGAGAGAGGGGAAGGGAGGGAGACAGAGAGGGAGAGAAACAGCAATGTATGGTTGCCTCTCACATGGCCCTCACAGGGACCTGGCCTGCAACCTAGGCATGTGCCCTGACTGGGAATCGAACCGGGACCCTTTGGTTCCCAGCCCGCGCTCAATCCACTGAGCTACACCAGCCAGGGCACACTTAATTAATTTTTTAAAAAGATTTTATTTATTTAGTTTTAGACAGAAGGGAAGGAAGGGAGAAAGAGAGGGAGAGAAACATCAATGTGTGGTTGCCTCTCACGTGGCCCCCACTGGGGACCTGGCCTGCAACCCAGGTATGTGCCGACTGGGAATCAAACTGGTGACTCTTTGGTTCACAGCCCACGCTCAATCCACTGAGCTATACCAGCCAGGGCTGCCACACTTAATTTATTTTTTAAAAATTTTACTATAGACCCCTGGCTGGTGTGGCTGAATGGATTGAGCACCGGCCTGCAAACCAAAGGGTCGTTGGTTCAATTCCCAGTCAGGGCACATGCCTGGGTTGCAGGCCAGGTCCCCAGCTGGGGGCGCGTAAGAGGCAACCACACATTGACATCTCTCTCCCTCTCTTTCTCCTTCCCTTCCCCTATCTCTAAAAATTAATTAATTATTTTTTTTTTAAATTTACTATAGAAATTGTTAAACCCAAACAAGGCAGACTAGTGTAATGGACCCCATATGGCCATTACTCAGTTTCAAAAATTATCAATACTCTGTCATTCCCTTTTCACCCCAATTTTCTCTCTCGAGTATTTTCTTCAAGATTCTATTTATTTATTTATTTTTAGAGAGAGGGGAAGGGAGGGAGAAAGAGAGAGAGAAGCATTGATGTGAAAGAGAAACATCAATCAGCTGCCTGTCAGATGTGCCTGTCAGGACACAAACTCTCAACCCAGGTGCTGCCCTGACCGGGAGTCGAACCAGTGACCTTTTGGTTTGCAGGAATATGACCAACCAATGGAGCCACACCGGTCAGGGCTACCTAGCGTATTTTAATACAAATTTCAGACATGCCATTTTACCAGTATGTAAGAATTTTTAAAAAAGATATAATTACACTACTATTATTACACATTCTCAAATAATCCCTTATATTATCCAATACAAAATCCACGTTCCACTTTCCCTGGTTGTTTTTAAAATGTCCTTTTTTAAGCTGCTTTGTGTGAACTGTGGACAGAAAGGGGCTGTGTGCTACACCTGACCAGCTCAGAGGAGGCCTGGATGGGAGCGCCTTACAGACTCAGAGATGGAAACTAACTGCATGGGACGGTCTGGACATAAAAATTCCTAACTCGAAGCAGGTCAGCCAGTGTCCTGGGCCTGTGGCTCCCTCGACAAAGGTCAGTCCTTATCTTAAGTGAGCCTGTCTACTGTCTTCTTGCATCTAGGAGGACATACCTGTGAAGCGCCACAGGAACCCCCTTTTCTGGACTGGTGTGCACCCCGGGTCACACCTCCCACCAGAGCAGAGGCCACGGAGCCCCTCATCACTGTCTTGCTCCTCCCATGCCATCTGTACGAGCTGTGTCAGTTGGTCACTAGCCTGCACCCGCCTATGTCAACGAACTATGTGCTTCTCTGTTTTGCCTTTTTATCCGGCCGCAGAGATTTCCCTGCTTTGCTTTCTCCAGCCCCCTCCCTCTACCACCAACGGATTTCATGTGACCCCACCCCCACCCCGTACATCTCCTCCTTCGGTTCTACTGTATAAAATAAGCTCCAGAACTGCCACTCTCCAGAGCTGAGATTTTGCTTCCCAGCAATTTGGCTCAAATAAACTCACAGAAAATTCTCTGTAGGCTTGGACATTTTTTACAATAACAGAATCAAGAGCCAAACAAGGTGGCCCACCTAGTACCCTTGATTGATGTCTTTTACATCTTTTTGTCTTTAAAAAAAAATTAAGATATAATTCAATGCCATAAAATTTACCATTTCAAAGTACGTAACTTAGTGGGGCTGTTTTCAGCACATCACAGAGTTAGGCAACCATCACCACAACCTGATCCCAGAACAGCTTCATCGCCCCCCAAATAAACTCTGTATCCATTAGCAGTCACTTTTACTTCCTCTTCCCCAGCCCCTGGAAACCACTAATCTGCTTTGCATCTCTATGGATTTGCCTATTCTGAATGTTACACATAAATGTAGTCATATGATCTGTTATCCTTTATGACATCTTATAGCACATTATAAACTGAATGTCTGTGTCTCTCACACCCAAATCATGTGTCAAACCTCTAAGTCCCAATGTGACAGTATTTGGCAAAGGGACCTTCGGGAGGTAATTAGTGTCAGATGAGGTCATAAGGGTGGGCCCCTCGTGAGGCGATTAGTGCCTTATTTTTTAAAATTTATTTCTTTTTCAACAGAGGGGAAGGGAGGGAGAAAGAGAGGGAGAGAAACATCAATGTGTGGTTGCCTCTCGAGCGCCCCCCACTAGGGACCCAGGCCCACAACCCAGGCATGTGGCCTGACTGGGAATCGAACTGGCAACCCCTTGGTTTGCAGGCCAGTGCTTAATCTACTGAGCCACACCAGCCAGGGTGGATTAGTGCCTTATAAGAGGAGACACCAGAGAGCTTGCTCTCACCCTGCACCCACAAAGAGGTCGTGTGACAAAGCGCACAGAAAGGAGGCAGCCATTGCAACCCATGGGGAGACGCCACACTAGAAACCGACCGTGCTGGCCCCTCATCTTGAACTTCCTGCCCCCAAAACTGAAAAAAATAAACGTCTATTATTTAAGCCACCCAGTCTATGGTATTTTATTATGGTAGCCCTAGCTGATTAACACACAGCATCCATCAGGACTTCAGTCCTTTTTATTTTAGGGGTCAAAACATTTTTGTTCTCTTGATTTTTTTTTTCTTTTTTAGTAGAGTTAAATGCTAAGACACAAATTCACAAGCCACCTCCCCTGCTGGCAGTCTTCAGAGCTCGCTCCCTTTCCTGCATCTGGCTCCTGCAGACACAGGGTATCTAACTAAGAAAACAAAACTGCTCTGAGTTCAGGGAGACAGGACGATGGGAGGAGAACTGTGTCCACATTCAAGGTTAAAATGAGCAAGTCTGCATTTTCTGGCTTCTGGAAGGTTTCCTTTCATTAGCCGAATTGAGCAAAGACATTTCCTGGACAAGGTTCTTCAAAGCTGAGGCCCCCAAGACCACCAAAGAATGCCTGGAAGGCACATCAAAATCGCCCAGATCTGTGGCCTCCTCCTCCAGGTCCTGTCCACTGTCACACGAGTCTTTTTCTTGGGATCAGAGAGGACGGTAATCAATTCTCCGACTTCCTTGAACTTTTCTCCTTCTGAGCTTTGCGCCGACTCTGTGTCCATCCAGACGGTGCATCAAAGTCCGTTGCGATAAGCTTTCCTGACCTCACCCCCAGAGGCCTGAATGCCCCTCCCACACTCCTGTAGTAGTCTCTCCTCCGCCCTCCTTCAGTTCCAGCTGTGCGTTTTTTTTTTAGTTCTCATGCTTGTGTTTTCTCCACCTGATATATTTTTTCATAGTTCTCCACTGCTTCTTCAGACTCTTTAAATTTTTTTATTGTTTAGACAGAGGGGAAGGGAGGGAGGAAGAGAGGGAGAGAATTATCAATGCGAGAGAGAAACATCGACAGGTTGCCTCCCACACATGGCCCACACTGGGGACCAAGCCTGCAACCCAGGCATGTGCCCTGACTGGGAATCGAACCAGCCACCTTTTTCTTTGCAGGACGATGCCCAGCCAACTGAGCCACACTGGCCAGGGTCCAGCACTACTTTTTGAAAAGACTTCTTCCTCTGCTCCCAAAACCAGTTGCCCACAGAGGCATAAACAGTTACGGATTTATTTCTGGACTCTCACTTCTATCCCATTGACCTTTATGTCTACCTTATGCCAATATCACAGTCTTGATTTCTGTAGCTTTTGTAGTATTTTGAGTTCTTAAGACTTTTTAATATATAATAATTTACTTTTCCTGCCTGTTGTTGCAGAAACTGGGTCACTTGTTCACAGACTCCCCGCACTCCGGATTTGGCAGATTACATCATTGGAATGTCATGTCACATATTTATCTCTGTGCATCTCATCTCCACGCTGAGAAGCTTCAGGTGTAATGTTCCGAGGAGGCATGGCATTACATCAGGAGGCACAGAACATCTGCTCGTCCCACTTCAGTGAGATAACGCCATGTTCTTTCTCGCCGACCCATCCATTGCCAAGTTCTCCGTCCACTTTTCCCTTTCGTCAGACACCGATGGTTGTGCCTTGGTCCAGCATTTCATTAGTGGTGACTGTGTAACTCTCTCTGTCCCTTGACGTTTGTGACTGTGATTCTCCTATAACGCAGACCTTCCCTTCCTCACCTATTCTCTCATCTTAAAGTTTGGTCCGTGTACAAAAAGCAGGATAAAAGTTTGATTCTTGCCCTGGCTGGCGTAGCTCAGTGGATTGAGCGCGGGCTGGGAACCAGACAGTCCCGGTTCGATTCCCAGTCAGGGCACATGCCTGGGTTGCGGGCCAGGTCCCCAGTGAGGGCCATGTGAGAGGCAACCATACATTGCTGTTTCTCTCCCTCTCTGTCTCCCTCCCTTCTCCTCTCTCTAAAAATAAATAGATAAAATCTTTAAAAAAAAAAAAAAAGTTTGATTCTTTCCGTTTGCTCACCTGCTTTCAAATGAGTCGTTCTCCAGCATCCTCTAAAGCTAATTACTGATTTTTGCCAGTATCATTTTGAATGAACTTTTGAATTTTTATATTTCAACCCACTGAAGTTACTTTTAAGTCAGGTTTATTAAGGTATCATTGAAATACATTAAAGTTCACTCTCTTTAGTTATACAGTTTGATGAGTTTCAACAAATACAAACCCCAACGCCTCATTCAAGGTGCAGAACATTTCCTTCACCCCAGAAAGGACACTTGTGTCCCTGCACGTCAGCCCCGGCCCCAAGCCACTCTTCTGGCAATCACGTGTCTAATGTCTTGTCCTAGAGTTTTATTTTTTCCAGAATGTTATCATTTCTGTCCTGTCTTCTCTCACTAAGCAAATGCATGAGGAACCCATCCATGTTGCTGAGTGTCTCAGCAGTCGGTTCCTTTGATCGCTGAGTAGTATTCCATCGTACCAGGTTTTCTTACGTATGAAGAAAGCTGCCACCCACATCTGCAGGCTTTCTGAGGACACATGTTTTTATTTCTCTTAGGTAAATACCTGGGAGTAAGTCCCTGGGTCATATGATAACTGGAGATATAATAACAATAAGAAATTGCCACGCTGTTTTCCAAAGTGGGTGGTTGTTATTCTTTGGGATATTCAAGTTATTCCATCATTTGGCTAGTGGGAGCTCCTTCCAGTAAGTCCCTGTCCTACTGACATGACTCTAGTCATCTCCAGTAGCTTCCTTGCTTTCCGGTGTGACTGGAGGATCCAGGCTCATTCTCTGCCTCAGACGTGAAATCAGCCACTTTGCCAAGAAACCCTTTCAGTGGGAAATGGTACTTAGAAACCACGGCCTGAATACTGAGGGTGCTCATTACTCTCCAGTTGTCGGTGTTTCTAGGCCTTTTCAGGTGGACAGATCTAGAAAATTTATTTCTTTTGAAACAGAAAAATAAATTAGTTTGTAGATAAATCATTAGAATTATAAGGTGTTTAACTTCTTCAGATTGTTACTTACATCTCTTTTTTTTTATTTTTATTTTTCAAGAGAGGAGAAAAGAGGGAGAAACGAAAGGAAAGAAACAACAATGTGGGGTTGCCTCTCACATAGCCTCCACTGGGGACCTGGCCTACAACCCAGGCATGTGCCCTGACCGAGAATCAAACCAGTGACCCTTTGATTTGCAGCCTGTGCTCAATACACTGAGCTACACCAGCCAGGGCCTGTTATTTACATCTCTTTTGTCTTGTGCTGAAAATCTTGTTTCCTAATGACACTTGAGATAACTATTTTCTTTATCCTTTTCCATATGTAGTAGTTTCAAAATAGTAACAGTGAGATTATAACTTGACAATAAGACAAGTCTGTGCGTACAGTTTAATATTTGTGGTTCTTTCTACCTCAGGTTATATTCCCACTGGGAACATATAGTCAAAAGATCTTGTATTTCTCTTTGTTCCTTATTTTTAATTTGTTGTATGTTTTAATTATAAAAACATTTATGTCAATCCAAAGTAAAAACTGTAACAGTTATGTTCAGAAAGGTGTACCTTCCCACTTCCTCCCCTGTTGCCCCCTCCCTGATAAATAAACATTTTTATTAGTTTTTGGCTTACCCTTGCATTGTTTATATTTTAAAATAGAAATATAATTTTTATATTTCCTCTCTATTTGCCTATCAAATGCAGTATATTACACATATTCTTTTGCACTTTTCTTTTTATTTTTTTTAATATTTTTTTTAAAGATTTTTATTTATTTTTTAGAGAGAGGGGAAGGAGGGAGAAAGAGGGGGAGAGAAACAGCAATGTATGGTTGCCTCTCACATGGCCCTCATGGGGACCTGGCCTGCAACCCAGGCATGTGCCCTGACTGGGAATCGAACCGGGGCCGCTTGGTTCCCAGCCCGCGCTCAATCCACTGAGCTACACCAGCCAGGCTTGCACTTTTCTTTTTAAATTTAAAAATAATATGACATGGATATATTACAAAAGAAATATATGGGTTAATAAATTATTATAAGAACATCACACCTTATAACTACTGCCCAATCAAGAAACAGAATCTGGCCTGCCACCCCGAAAGGCCTTCCACGAGCCCCTCCCCAGTCACAGCTCCCCAAAAGTACGCACATCTGGACTATTACAGCAACTGCCTTGCTGGGTTTCTTCCAGGTTTAATCAACTAACTATACATCCATACACACTACAGTTTAGTTTTTAGCTTTGCCCATTTTTAAAATTTCATTGATCTTTTAAGTCTCTTTTAATCTGAGGAATTTTCCCCTGTCTCCCATGCTTTCCCTTACAACCCATCTGTGGAAGGACCCAGGACACTTGCCCCGAGAGCCTCCCCAGTCCGGCTTTGCCGATCGCACGCACATGGTGCGTTCAACACGCTCCTCTGTCTTCTGTTTCTACACCGGCGGTTGGATCAGAGTCAAGTTCCAGCCCTGTCTCCCAGGGTGGTGCGAGTTTCCTTCAACAGGAGACAGTAATATCTGGTTTTCACTCTCTGCTGATGTGGGCAGACGCTGAGGCCCAGACCCATTCATTCTTCAAGGGTCCCCAGGTGTGATCTTCCTACTCACCTCCCTTTCTGATCAAGGTTTTGCCATGAGGCAAGCAGAGGCAGTAGCAGGCCATTAGCGCTGCCAAGATGTCTGATATGAGTGAAATATTGCGCTCACCTCCCACATCTCTGTGGAATGACAAAGGCTCCAGGCCCCTGTGATTTGTTTTTAAATGACTGCTTCTCAGAAAAGGACTGGCTGGGCTCCAGGCATGTACTGCCTTATGGCTTCTCCTCCTTGTAGCAACTGTGAGAAGTAACCCTTCCATTCTCAGAGAAAAGTTGGACTCAAAACCACCTGACCCATCTTATCAAGTAAGACCCACTCCTACCTGGGTCTGCAGACTGACACTTGCAGCAGGCAGGACACTTCTGGCAGGGGCCGCGTGTATGTGATCAGTGTCACCACGTCTGGGAGGCTGGGTGCCGACTCCAGATGCCTAGAGCGGCCCCCAGGCTGGAGTCTTGTCTTAAATAAAACGACACATGAAAACCTGCCCAGTGCTACAGATGACAGAAGCATAAATCAGGAAGACGCCTTAGTCAGCACTTCTAGACCTAGAGCCAGGTGTCTGACACGATACTATTTGGGTCATATCTACATATCTTGAGATATATTTCTATTTGCTCATCTTGTTTATTTATTTTTTTAAAGATTTTATTTATTTATTTCTAGAGAGAGGGGAAGGGAGGGAGATAGGGAGGGAGAGAAACATCACTGTGTGGTTGCCTCTTGCACGCTCCCTACTGGGGACCTGGCTCACAACCCAGGCATGTGCCCTGACTGGGAATTGAACCAGAGACCCTTTGGGTCGCAGGCCCGCATTCAATCCACTGAGCTACACCAGCCAGGGCTGTTCATCTTATTAAATTGATTTGTAAAGAAAACTTTATAACACTTTCATCAAGAGAAAAACAGTTCTTCCCTTGCCAATAGTGCTCTCACAAATGTGGTGAACGTCCTAAAACCTGCCAGACTTTCTGGAGGAAGTGTGGCAGGCACCAACCACACAAAGTGACACAGTACCAGGGCCAGGATCCCCTGCATGTGCAGGGGCGGCGGCGTTATGACAGGAAGAGTGGCTACGGTGGGCAGACTAAGCCAGTTTTCTGCAAAAAGGCTTAAATGACAAAAAAGATTGTGCAGAGGCTTGAATGCGTTGAGCCCAACTGCAGATTTAAGAGAAGTCTGGCTATTGAGAGAAGCAAGCATTTTGAACTGGGAGGAGATGAGAAGAGAAAGGGCCAAGAGATCCAGTTCTAAGATTCATATTTTGTTTTGGTATGTGACAAGAGAATCTTGAGGATATGTTCACTTCAAAAGAGAGAGAGCAAGAGAAACACAATTCTCACTTACCAAAATGAGAAATCAACAAACATCGAGGAAAGCTACATAATGTAATTAAATTCTAGTGAGAGCCCTGACCAGGTTCTCATCCCACAAAGCACAAGGTTGCCCGTTGGGCTCCCGGTGGGTCCAGGCACAGGCCTGGGTTGCAGCCAGTCGGGGTGTGTACGAGAGGCAACTGATCAATGTCTCTCGCTCACACTGATGTTTCCCTCCCTCTCTTCCCTTCTCTTTAATATAATAACAATAATAATTATTTGGAAAAATTCTAGTGAGAAAGCTTTGCCTGCTGAAGGCCCTGAGCTCGGGATTTCTCTGTCTCTGGAAAGGGGGGTGAACAAGGATTAGGGGTGTCAAAGTGCACTAGGACCAGACCGTCCTTCTCCCAGAGCACTTCTCAACCAGGAAGCACATTTTGTTCTCCAGGTGACATCAGCAACATCTAGACACATTTTTGTCTGTCACCCCTGGGGGTCAAGGTGCTACCAGCGTTGAGTGGGCAAGGCCAGCGACGCTATAAACACTGCAGTGCACAGGCAGCCCCTGACAACAAATAATTTTCTGACCCCTAATGTCAACAGTGCTGAGGCTGAGAAACTATGATTCAGAGAATTGAGAAGGGTTGGAAAAGAACCGAGAAATAATTTCCTCTCTCCGGGATTCAGCGTTATTAGAGGCGGGACCCAGGTCCTGCATGACAGCATCCAACGTGACCCACACCTGGAGGAAACTGTCTGAGCAACAAGGCGCCGCGAAACCAAGGGCAACAGCCACAGGCGCTGAAAGAACGTTGCTACCGAAAGGCCGATCTCAGAGAAGTCCACAGACCCGGTGGCAGTGCTAGAAACGCTGCACTGGGTGCCGTTCTTACAGTTAACATGTATTAAGCACCTACTATGTGCAGTCCCTGTGCTGGAAAAGAGTGAGAGGCACACGGGTCAGTGGGGGAGGTAAGGGAGTAAATAAATGAGTAGAAAACAGTATCATGAGAACCTGGGTGCAGCTAATGAATGGGACAAGAAGCCACTGAGCAGGGGACTGGCGGGGCAGTGGGGTGAGTTGGGGGTCAGAGGTCAGAAAAGGTTTCCAAAAAAGGCAATGATTCAGGCTCTTAACCCTCCCAAAGAGCTCCCACTTGTTGGAAGCAGACTTAATTCAAAATCAATGCATGATGCATGATTCTAAACCCTCCTAACACTAATTTGTAGTGTGGATAAAAATTCATAAATATACCCTACAATACTTTTTATTTAAGATTTTATTTATTTATTTAGAGAGAGGAGAAGGTAGGAAGAAAGAGGGAGAGAAACAGCAATTGGTTGGCTGCCTCTCACATGCCCAAACCTGAGACCAGGCCCGCAACCCAGGCATGTGTCCTGACTGGGAATCGAACCAACAGCCTTTTGTTTTACAGGATGACGCCCAACTAACTGAACCACACTGGCCAGGACCTAAAATAATTTGTAAAAAAGCAAAGCTATACCCATTAAGTATTGATTGCTACGCTATTTACACCTAAAGAAAGAAAACTGGAAACAACTTAAACACCAAACCACAGGAAAACAGTTAACATAACCCGAGAACAAATTGCTATTTATCTAGTGCTGACCACGTGACAGTGGTTTACAGCGCAGCCAGTGATTACCCCTTCTCCCCTCGGAGCAACTGGGAGAACTAACCCTCCCATTCTCTGAGAAAACCTAAACCCAAAGAAGACAGGAGAAAGGACTCTTTTCAACCAATGCTATGGAAACTATTGAATATCTTTAAACAAAAAAAGAAGAAAAATGTAAGTGTAACCCTTACCTCACACCATGCATAAAAGTAACTTGAAATGGATCATAACTGTAAAACCTAAAACTACAAAAATTCTGGAAGAAAATCTCAGAGAAAATGTTTGTGGCTCTGAGTTGGGAAAAATATTCTTTGATATGACACTGTGGAGGTGACACGCATGTCTCTGAGGGACCATACGTAAAGAGCCTAGCTCCGTGTGGGTTCCCATGAGAATAAGCGTGGATCATGTCTGTGGGATGGGAATTAATTCGGCAAAGGTGTATCTTAAAAGATTCCGGCTTGCTGATCTCTGAATATTGCCTTTACCTGGTCCTGTCTGCCACCGGATCTTAATTTACAT
>PVJI01016441.1:0-38264 GCA_004026765.1 Micronycteris hirsuta
TGAATAGAGCACCGCCTGTGGACCAAAAGGTTGCAGGTTTGATTTTCAATGTGGGCATGTGCCTAGGTTGCACACTGGTAGGTTCCCCAGTTGGAGGCGTAAGAGAGGCAACCAATCAATGTATCTCTTGCACATTGATGTTTCCCTTTCTTTCTCCCTCTGCTCCCCTCTAAGAAGCAAATAAATAATAAATAAAATCTTTAAAAAAATTGTCTTGCTTTAAAAAATGGTTCATTTATGCTGCCTCAACTCATCCTTCACCAGTAAGTGTTAAAGAAACAAGCAAACCTTTCTCTTCATCTATAATTGACTCTTCATTACAATTCCACAACCATCACAAATCTCCTCTGCAAGCCTTCAGCTCTAACTTGACCAAGTACATGCATCCCCTTCCTCGGATACTATTTTCTTTCCTACCTGTCCCCAAACCCACCAGCCCACCCCAGAATTTCCCCAGATCATCACCCACAATTTTTCTTCCCTCCCGTCTCTGAGGAAGAAGAGTTCTTTCTCCTAAGCAAGGACCCAACCTCTCCTGCATCTTCCCAGAATTTTCTCCACCGAGCATCTTCCACGTCTTGCCCGTCTTGGCTCCGCCTCCTTCCTTTGTCCTGGGCAAACTTAATAAAGGACAAATCACCTTGATTATCTCTAGCCCTTTTCCATTCGCTCCTCATGCAACGTCCCTGCCACCCTGTAGCCTCTTACAGTTGCCCGTGACCTTGAAATAAGCAAACCCGCTGGCCATATGCTTCGTCCTCCTCATTGATCGCTCAGCAGGATTTACGGCCAATTCCCTCCCTAAAAACTTCCATCATCTCCAGTCCACTCACTCCCCTTGTTTTCCTCCAACTTTCCAACTACCCTGTTTAGTCTCCTCTGACTCCTTTCTGTCCTCCAACTTTCTAAATATAGGGATCTCCCGGGATTTAGTTTTTGGTCTTGTCTCACTCCGCCCTCTCCCCCATTCCTGGCATGTTCACCATTCTACTGGCTTCCACTAACCATCTCTTTGGAAGAATCCCTAACTGGCAGTTTCTGGGTTTCCATGTGGAATGTCCCAACTTTCTGATGAGCATCTCTGAGTGGATGTCCCAGAGCACCTGAAACTCATTATAACCACAATCGCTGTCTCCATCCCCTCCCCAAGAAGCCCTGCCTTCAGACTTCCACCACTGTTTCCAACAACCGAGCTAAACACCTAGGAGTCCCTTAGACTCCACTCCCCCTCTTCATTATCGTCCCAAATCCATTCAACCACAGGTCCGGCCAACTCTCCATTAGCTGGTCTCTTGCCCACACCCCTTTGCATTCTGTCCTTCCTGCCCCCATCTTGTTCTGGCCTGACTTACTTAGACTACGGCAATATCTTCATCCAGGACTGTCCTGTCTCTCATCCTGCCCCAGGCACGCTACTCCTAGCACAGCAACAGCCCACAGCCCTTAAAGCTGGGACAACCGTATACTCATCATCCAAACCAGCATGCTTTTGAGAGTGAAAGGGGCTCTGTAAAATAATAATAATAATACATTTTAATAATAATTACAGTGGGCTGTCCTGGGCATATGGTCATCCTACCTAAAGCACTTGTCTGATCGTATCCCTCTCTGGCTCAAAGACCTTCCATGACTCCCGTTAAATTAAGTTCCCACTCAGATTAGCATTCAAGTCCTACCTTTCCAGCCTCTCATGCACCCACTCTCCTAATAAGCAGAAGTACTCATTGGCCCTTGAACATGACTCATGCTGTCCTAGTCCCGTGCCTGTGTTCATACTCTGCCTTTCTTCAGGCAGCCCTTGTCTCCAACTCTGCTTCCCAAATCCTATGCTTATTTCAAGACCAAAACCGCACACTACCTTCCACGAAGTCTCCCCTCATCCTTCTCTTGCTCCTGTCTCGTTGCACTTTGCATTTCCTCCTTAGCATGATATTATTTCTACCCTTGGCTGTATGAAAAGCACTGATCAGTGGCTGCATTTGGCCCTGCTCCTAGTCAGGTCTTTGGCTGGGCAGCTGCTTACGATGGGGCCTGGCATTAAAAGATGAGCTGGGCCAGTTGATGTCCTCTCCGGGGAATTAGAACTATGAAATACGAAGAGACTAGAGCAGTTAGCAGAGGTGATGTAGAGAGCGGCTCAGAGAGGGCGGCTGGTCAAATGCAAGTCACATTATGAGAAATTATGAGAAAACCCAGGAAGCTCCATGTGCTGCACGGGGGTCAGAAGCAGTTATGAGCTGGGGCTCTGGAGGCCAACCTGAGTGAGAATCCCAACTCCTCCACTTCCTGGGTTGGACCCGGGGCAGGATACCTAACCTCCTCAAGCCTCAGTGTTCTCATGTGGAAAATGGGGACAATGTTATCAGCTACCTTGCAGTGTTCTTAAGGGGATTGACTGAGATAAGCACGGACACCAACAGGTTTGGCATTTAGTAAGTGCCAGAACTTGTTAGCTCTCATTCCTCCTCCTCCTATAATTATTATTATTAATTTCATTAATATTAATGAGAGAGACACACAGAGAGAAGAGAGAGCCTGTAGGCTGCCTTTCCACCTTACCATGAGAGAGAAATTGGTCCCTAGAGCTTCCTCAGTCCCTGAATGCTTTCTGAGCCCAGTTCCTGTGCTGGAAGCGTGTGCTACAATACAAAGGCCATGTGTGTGTGTGTGTGTGTGTGTGTGTGAGAGAGAGAGAGAGAGAGAGAGAGAGAGAGAGATTCCTCAAATGAACCTTTGTTCTTGCAAAAGGAATGATCCCTGCCCAAGTTAGCTGTCTTCCTCTTGTGTCTGGACTTGAGCTTTCCACAGTCCAGCAGAATGCTCTGTCTACACCTCAGTATCCTGCCTGGCCTTGAACTCAGCTGATGCTCAATTTGATGAATTAATAAATGAATGAATGAATGAATGAATGAGACTCCAAGTCCTCTTTAAGGAACCTACGGAAGGGCTGTTTTCAGGAGACTCAGAGATCCATGGGGTACACAGTTGTGAGAGAGCCCCCAGTCCATGGCTTCATCCCTCAGAGCAGGAAAGTGGGAAGGCCAGGACTGAAGAATGAAGCTGCAGAAGAATGAATCTCCCTGACTTGGCCTTGCCCACACGCTGCCAGGCCTTGCCCCTTTTTCCTTACTCCCTCTGGCCCCAGAATGAGGGGCATTAGGGTCACAGGAGGGGCAAGTGAGGGAAGAGATCTGTTGGGTCGGGTTGCCAGCCTGCTGCCACGTGGCCAAGGCCTGCCTCCCTCCCAGGTCCAGCCTCACCCCCATTACTCCTTCATCCACGTCTCAAACGTCAGCCACACTCTCGTCTCTTCAGACCATCAAATCTACTGCGCTCTGTCTTACTGTCTTTGCACATGCCCTTCCTTCCCTTCAGGTACCCTTCTTCACCCCCAAAATCCCTACTGGTCTTTAACTCCCAGCTCAGAGTCAGCCCTTTCTGGAATCTTCCTGGGACTCCCAGGCAGGGTTAAATGCTCTTGCTCCATTGTCCTAGCTCAACACTCCAATTAGCTGTGTATCTGTCTTTTCCTGAAAATGTGCCAAGGACAGGAATTATGTCCTGATTATCATTGTGACCCCAGCGCTTAGCAAAGGACTTGGCACATAGTAGGCTTTCACTGAGTGTCTGTTGACTGACTAATGAATGTATCAATAGATTAATAAAGTTTCTCCCAGCTCTGGGATCCCTGGACCCTGCTGCTTTCTCCTCTTCTCTTAGGCATTTCTTGAAGCTTTCTGCAGGCCTGTGACAATTTCTCCCAAAGCCACCACTACTCACCCCCAGTCCTGAGCAGTATCTGACATCCACCATGCAGGACACCGCAGGGTTATAGATATTGAAGCTAGAGATTTAGGGCTTAGGGACTAAGCAAGGGACCACAGGAGAAGGGACAAAGTAGAGTGAGTTAGGGACTTGAATGTCTTCATTGGCCATTTGGGTCCTAATGGGTGGTTCCAGGCTGTCTCTCCCAGACAGGCCTCTGACTAGGCTTCTGGGCACGCCTGCCACTTGCCCGCCCTCCTACCTCCTTGGGCCCGTAGCTGAGCGGCTGGCGGAGGCAGTGCTGGGCCAGCCCAAGCAGACAGCCTTGCGCGATTGCTGGCTCCAGGCCTCCCAGCCCAGCTTGTAGCTCCCCCCAGAGTGGCAGGATTGATTGGCTGCAGCCGGAATGGGCACCAGTCTCCCTGGCTTGGACAGAAACGGGGCCATCTGTTACACCTCTAGTTAAAAGTACATAAAGTTGAGCATTTGTGCGCCGACAATACCACCCCTGACACCCTCCACGCGGCACAGCGCTCCGGCTCCTTGGCAGGCTTGCGCTCCACCACAGGCCGGCACAGCAACGCCTCCGTGCTGGCTGGGTTGGCACCAGCGCAGGCACCACGGCTCCACCCCCCTGCGGCCTGGCCCAGCTGGGTCTAACCTAGAAGCTTGGATCCCACCTGTATCAGAGAGTGAAGGAAAGGATGGGGGGTGGAGGTTGTTTATTGGCGGGCAACTCCTGCCCCGCTCAGGGTGCCTGGGGCGCACATGATGTCAGACTTCAGGTTCTGATTTGGGGGGACCTAGGACAGCTGATCATGCTAGTCCTGAGTCAGGCTGGCTCTGGGATCATGCCAGGCCTTGGGTTTCCTGGGCTAAGCCAATAAGAAGAGTCCATCTTCTTACCCAATAGGCTCATGCACCTTAAGTTTGGATCCTCCATGGTGGCGTCTTACATCAACTGAAAGGACAACTTTGGGCGAGGCTGGGTTCTGGACTTTGGCCTTTGGCACAAAGTTCTAGATTCTGGTGTCTGGGCTCTAGGATGTAGAATCTGATTTCTAAACCCAAATTTCTAGTCTCTGGCTCAGGCCTAGACATTCAAGACATTCCACAAATGTCTTTTCCTACTTACCTTCCTCTGGTGCTCTAGCCAGGCCAGACTACCTGTCTCCCAAAACTGTGGCAAGCCGTCTTGCCTCTTCTCCTTCGCTCTTGCTGCCCCCTCTCACTCCAACTTGTCATACTCTATTTCTTCTCTCCAACCTCTCAATCCTTCCCATTCTTCAAGGCCTAGCTCTAGTCCCATATGCAAGGCAGACTTCTCTGGCTACAGGGCTCCTCCCTGCCCTGATGTCCCAGAGGTCCCCTCCACCAACTGAATGGTTTTTTATGAGTATGTCCAGTATGACACTTGAGCTCCTTCTGCACCGGCGGAAACTGGGCTGGCCCTGTCTTACCTGCAGGCTACAATAGGGCTGAGAGCACATTTGGGAGAAGGCTCTGAAAGTGCCAGCCTGAAGTTGGCTCAGCTGTGGGGGAAGGGAGACCATGTGCAGAGGTGATACTGGCTTTCCCGAAGGCCACTCTAATGGATTTGCTGGTCACAACCTGGAAAGCAGACGGCCAGGTACACAGACAGCCTTTGATTATTCATGTGTTAGTTTACTACATATTTATTACACATGTGCTACATGCTTCATCCTTCATGGGGCCTGGGAGAGGAGAGGGAATAGTTAAAAAAATGAGATTAGACACAGTCCCGGCCCTCAAAGAGCTTACCCATGAGTAAAGGCCACGAGACAAGTCCAAATAATAACTATAGTGCAACAAATCATCCAAAATCAACTAAAGTGCCCTTGTCTTGTGCAACAATAGACTCTCAGAGCTGGAAAGGACTCAGAAGGTCAAAGACTAACACTCCATCCTCAGCCAAAATACGTTTATATATTTTACATGACATAATGTGGGTAAAGCTCTTACTTGGCACAGAGTAAGGTGATAGTACAGTGATGAAGATGATGATGATAGCAATAAGACTGATTATTCCATCTATTGGGGGAGCTCACTCCCACTTATGGCAGCCCCTCCCATTGTTTCCATCCTACCCTTCAGAAAGCCATTCACAAGGAAAAGCTGAAACTGACCTCGAATGCTCCCACCAGCAGCCTACAGGTTGTGGGGTGACCTGATACAGTGTCCAAGGAAGGGGTGTGAGGACAGAGGAGGACTGAGAATTATGGTAGGGTACTAGTCCTAACCAGGGGGACTTACCTGCCTACTCCAACTCTTTCCTCACAATACTCTCCTGCACAACACCTCCTTCTAGCCTGGGGGAGCTGCCCCCAGCTCCCCCCAGAGCACTGGTGGTACAAGAGCCTAAGGAAGGCTGATATGCCCAAATCAGGGCCCTAACGGAATCCAGGCAGTGGGCCTGGATATGAAGTTACGTGACTTTTTCTCCTTCCCATGGGCTTTCCCATGTAGTGTGTGTGTGTGTGTGCACGCGTGCTCTCACACATGTAGAGAACAGAACATAAAGTGTATAGGCCATGGAAAACCCTGGAGGATGGGGGTAGGGTGGGTGTTGAGGGGGAAGGTAGGGAGCAGAAGCCCTGGGGAGGGAGGAAATCAGAGTTTGCACACACTATGATCTGCTATGCTACTTCCCGTCTGAGTCACCTCAAACAAGCCACCTGACCTTTCTGAGGCTCGATTTGCTGGCTGTAAACTGGAGCACAAAGACCGTTTGCCTACCTACAGGGAGGAACACAGCAGGGGCTAGTGACAGGCCAAGATCCTTATAAAAGTCCAGTCTCCTTCCTCAGTTGGGGGTGCGGCCCAAGCACGCTGAAACCTTTGGGGCTCCGCACAAACTGGAGTTGCACTTTACTCCTCATTCTAGGCTGGGGTCCAGTTGGGGGTCTATGTTACCTAGGTCCACTTTCGCCACCTCTTTGTTTCTGGGGCTCATCGACCTCATCCCGATAAATCCCACCCCCCTTTTTTTCCTTTCCTCTTTATAAAGCTCTGCCCACCCCCCACAGCCTCTTCCAAGAAAAGAGCCCTGAGAGGAAAGCAGCTATAGAATTCTTCTTCCCACGTTCACAGGCACAAGCCGATCGATGCCCACAGCGGATTAGAAGCACAGGGAAAAGCGGGTGGGGGAACTTGAACTCGGCTTTTCTGAGCTCCTCCTCCCAGGCTGGGGCCCGAGGGTAACCGAGAAATCTCTGGGGTGAGCCTGGGACTGGGAAGAGCAACCAGCGCTGGGAGTGGGCGGGGGCGCGCGGGGCAGGGGCGCGCGCGCGCGCGGCAGGGCCTGGGCTTCCCTAGGCCGCCAGCAGCAGGCGCTGTGGCGGAGGCGCCCTCAGTACCCGAGATTAACTTAAGCGCTCACACTAATATCCCTGGCTGTGTGGAAACAGCGTTTTATTAAATGCTTCACACAGATTTGGTATAATAAAGATGAATATATTATATCCTTTACCTCCCCCAGAGTGAGACAATAATAAGAGAGGAAAAAAACAATAAAGTGAAACATAAATACAACGTAATGGGACTTGTGTCGAGGGACGCGTGGCCTGTCGGGGCTGCCACGGGGTGACTTTGCGGCGGGAGCTCCGGACGGTGTCACCGGGGAGGCGGACTCCAACCCTGCCCAGGCCGGCCGGGGATTCCCAGGCCTCGGTGTTCAGCCTGCCCAGCTCCGAGCCCATGTAGCCAGCCCAGCTTCGCAGCTAGGAGGACTCCTAACCCAGAGGCAGGCAGGAGAGGGGAAGGCGGGGCGTCTGGCCAGAGCCCCGCCCTGCGTGGGAGCGCCGCGGGCCGCACGGGAGAGACCCGCGCCAGAGCCGAGGGACAGGCGGGAAGGAGGAAAACCCTGGGAGCAACGGCCTCTGCGTGGGGAAGAGCTGCCCTCCCCGGACTCTCCGGGAACTAGCCGGAAGTCCCTCGTTTGGGTCTTATTTCCAACTTTCTCTAGGAGCCGCCAAGAGCGTTTACCTGAAAATAAGAATTTCAAAGTTTTCCCAGCGCGGGGGTAGTGGGTGGCGGTAGGGAACTCTAGAAGGTTCTGCCGCCCCCCGCTGCTTAGGTCGCAGCCGACCCGAGGGCTCGAGGCACCACTCCCGGTGCAGCTGCTCGACTGAAACCCAGCGGCGCTGCCCAGCGCGATCTGGGTTCGAGCCCCACCTCTGGCGACGCCGTCTCATCCTCAGTTTCCTCTTTGGTAAAATGGAGACGTTGTCGGGATTGGAGAGAAGGTTTCTAACGCCTGGTACCCTGTCAGCTGCGAAAAAGAAAAAGAAAAAAAACAGCTACCAGCTGCTTCCCGAAATATTCGTTAAAATAAATAGCCACAGCAAACCTACAATTCCCGCGAACCTCACTTCCTCCTTGGGCCCCAAAGCAGGCAACCCCTTTCCCCAAACGAAAGAAAAGGCTTAGTCTCCCATCGCGATCCCTAAGTCCCTTGACCTTTACCCCCGTCAAGGCTCAGGCAGGTTAAGACACTTACCCAAGGCCACACAGCCCGCGGGCGGCGGGGCAGCTGCGGTCGAGGTGCCGTCCCGGCCCGTCTCACCTGCCCCTGCGAAGACACCGGCCGCCCCGGCGAGAGCACCGCTCGAGGTTTGGCCGAGAATCCGGAGCTCCGTCCGAGCCGCCAGGAGGGCCAGAGTAAGCCCAGGCCTGCCCAGGAGTCCGGGCTGCGGCACTCACTAAACGAACGAATGAGAAAGAAAGCGTAGAGGCGGAGGCGAGAGGAAGAGGAGGAGGAAGGTGCGGCCGAAGGGAAAGACGCCTGGCGGTGGGCGAAGGCGGCCTGCGGGCTGGGCGGGCGCGCGGCCTGCGGCGGGGCTTCGGGACGGACTGCCTGGGCCGCCGCTGAAGACCGGGCGGGGGCGCTGTCCGCAGGGAGAGCGCGTCGGCGGCTCAGGAAAGGGCGGGGTCGGCCCAAGGGGCGTGAGGGCGCCCGTGGGGACGAGCTGGGGGACACGCGCGGCGGGAAGTGTGAGATGGGAGGAGTGCGGTCCCTCGAGACCGGGAACCGGGGACACGCGGGGATGGAAAAGCCAAAGGGAGCCGGTTCCACTCGAACGAAATCAGGCTCAGGGCGCTCCTTACTCAGCTTCTCTTCCAGGCCCAGCAGCCTGGGGCTCCTGGCGGCCCCGGGCGAAGGGATACCAGCTGCCTGAGCGTCGAGAGCCGGATCCGCGGGCCCCGGAAAGGCAGGGACGGAGGACGCGGAACCAGGGGGTCCGGAGTCAGTGGAGGGTCCCGAGGCTTCCCCGGAGCGTCACCTCCAGCCTGGCCCTGACGAGGAGGCCCCAGGGCGTCCCGGCTCTGAGCTCAGGCCCGAACTGCCTCCTCCACGTCGCTCAGGGCCACCCCGCCCAGTTCTCGGTGCTGCTGGGCACGGAGCCGCTGGTTCCTGCAGGTCAGACGCTGCATCCCGCAGTCTGGCCTTGGGCCACCGCCGGCCGCCTCTCGCAGGGCGTCCTGAGAGCGGCTTCGTCGGCACGGCGCTGTCCCGCAGTCGCGGCGAGGCCAGAAAGGACAGCGGCCCAAGGAGTCTCCTGGGACGTAGCAGGGCAGAATCCAGGATCGGAGGGGGCAGGAGGTCTTCCATCGAGCTCTCCACCTCACGAGTGTTAGCGATCCCTTCCCCTCGGGGGGAATGCGAAGGGCGGTGGGGGCGGCCGCGCTAACGCGATGAGCCCCCACGCGGCCGCTGAATTATTCACGTGCCGTGTATTAGGAGAAGCCTGACTCAGGCCTTTCCTGCGCCCCCCTAGTGGGGCTGGCCTGCTCCTCATTCTCTGCTTTCCCTGCCTCGGTCCCTTCACCCATCCACTTGGCTCAGAAGCCACATGGCGAGGGGTGCAGCCTTGTCCCAACTCTCCCATGCGTGTGGCCCCAGACAGCCACCCCAGAAGCTCACCAGCGCCTTCCGCAGGCTGCAGACCTGACGCAAATGCACGAGGGACCAAAGATTTCACCCGCAACCCTAGCAGCTTGCTTCCCAGGCGGCAGAGGGAGGAAATAGGGGGGCATTCTGGCTCCCCCTCTGGGCTGGCACTTCTGGCCTCCTGCTTGGCTGTCTCCTTTGCCTGGAGAGTGGTCCCCACTTCTGTACCTACCGAAATGCTCCTAGTTTTTCAAGGCGCAACTCAAATGCCACCTCCACTGGGACAGACTCCCCCCACTTGTCTTTACCCTCTTCGTGGTCCCCCGCTCTACTCGGGAGGGGGGCGGTGTCTGTTTCCTCTCACCCCTGCCTGCCCATCACCCTCCATCTTCTGTCTGTTCTTCCTCTCTGCTTCTGGGCCCAAAACATGACAGGGGCTCAGTCCTGTTTTTTAAAAAAGAGAGAAAGAGAAGGAGACAGTGAACAAACTCCATTCCTTAATCAGGCTATACCACAGCTGGGTCCAGAACCCAGAACCCTCCCCCCATGGCCAAAAAGCATTAAATAATGAGGCTCCTGTGCCCCTCTGTGTGTGCTGGAGCAGCAGGGGGGCCTCACACATCTGCACACAGCTGGCAAAACAATGCACCTTCCCTTCCCTCATACCCCTGGTCCTCTCTCTGGGGCACAGATTGAGGTCCCTGCCTGGCTTTCTTTTGTCTCTTATTATTTGTTTAGTTTATTCATTCAGTAGATGTATGAGGAGACTTTGGTACATGCCAGGCTAGCATAGGGCATGGAGAAGAAATTCAAGTCCCTTCCTTCCCAAGTTCACAGCCAGGTGGAGAGAGAGGCAGAAGGGCAAACAGACAAATAAGCACATCCCTAGCAATCTGATGTGACACCAAGGAGGTGTGTGCTAAGGAGCACAGAGGACCTGAAAAGGTCAGGGAAGACTCCCCCAAATGAATGAAGCACTAAAAACAGAACAAGAGGTGCCAAAAAGGGAAGCAATAGAAACCCTTCGTGCTCCAGGATGAGGGGAGCAAGACTTGGGACCAAAAAAGAGAGCTGTTCTGGAAGGTTCTGAGTATGGTCACGTGGGGCTTGTTCACCCCCAAGGAACTGCCTCCTCCCGTCTCTACCTGTCTCTACACCTCAGTGGTCTGTCTATGCACCCACACACACAAACACACACTTCCAAAGGGCAATCTCCCTATGTAGGACTTGTGTTGGGGCCAGCCCGTCAATAGACTCTGAAAGAGAAAAGAAGTGGGGAGAAGAGAAGCAGGAGGGGTGCTCTCCAAAGCAGTGCCGTGGCCATAGATCTTGCCCCCTTTGCTAGACAAGGTCCTGGGAGCTGGGCCTGGCCAGAGACAGCGGGGCCAGTCCAGAAGCAGGAATGGAGCCTGTCCTGAATTTTGGAGCAGCTGACTCCCTACTCCCCCAGCCAGTGAGGAGGCAACTTTCTTCCCCTGAGCCTCTTCCCTTCTCCTATTGGCCTGCTTGTGGCTTGAAACTTTTCTGGATCTCCAACCCCTTTTGAGAATCCAATATGTCATGTAATATTGCCCTCAGAAAAATATGCCCACTTGGGCTCACACACACAATTTACACACAGTTTCTGGGATCTATCTGCAGAGCCCCTGAAGCCCATTCAAAGGGCCGTTGGGGGCCTCTGGTTAAGAACTCCATGGTTCTGGGATTAAGACTTAGTCAGAAAAACCAGTCTTCAGATCTCAATGACTCCAAAACAGGCTGTGTGACTTTGGATGGGTTACTTAACTTCTCTGGGCCTCATTTTTTCTTATATGTAAAATCAAGGTCATAACAGTAGCTACCTCACACGTTGTGAGTAATATATGAAATGAATAAAACTCTTAGCCTGAAGCCAGGCACATGCAGTAAGGGCCCATGGTGTTTATGGTCATGGTTATTGTTGTTGTTACTGCAGATGGTGGCCCAGGGCATAATGTAGAAACCGAGTGGGCAGTCTCCGTTCAGCCAGGGCGGTAGAAGGCCATCTATCGGAGTCTCCTTCTATAGCCTAAGAAACACTCACTGAATTCCACAAAGAGAGTCAGAGTAGCAGGTCCCCAGGGGACAAAAATGATCCTGATTGGTGGTCAAGTTAACTCATTTCAGGAAGTGTCAGAATCTTTTTTTTTTTTTTTTTTTTTGAGGGAAGCCTTGGCCTGAGGGCCAAAGCTGGTGCTTACACAAATAATCTGGAAACAAATGGGCTACCAAAACCATCTGGATTAAAGCCGCTGAAGTCTTTGGACATTTACCTGAATTATTCTCTTGTGCTAAGGAATAAGTCATTTTGTTTGAGTCTACAGGGTCCCCTTATCCTGGCAATTCATTCAATACTCTTTCCTTCCTCTTTGTCTGGAATATTCACTCAAATAGGGGAAAAGCAGATTTGGGGCAGAATAATCCCTTCCCCTGGAGACAGAGTAAGGCTGGACCCTGGTGGTAGAGGCAGAGCAGCAAGCATAAATTCAGGAGTCAGGATACATTGTAGACCAGGGTCTAAAGACAGGCATTCCCTCTGTGGAGCAGACTCAAGGGACAAGCTACTTCCAGCTCCAGGGGGATGCCACCGGCTCAGCTTACTGGGGGTTGGGAATGCCCCAGTGTCTTCCCAACCCAGCATGGGATCCCAGGAAGGGGGTTGGGCAGAAGGTTAGATTCTGGAGAGCAATGTCAGGGTTTCTTCTCGTCCCACTGCCCCTGAGTTACTCCTCCTTTCAGTTTTCACAATCTCCAAAACTCCTCTGAGGGGACAGTCAAGGCCCAAGACTTTCCCCTCCACAATACACAATCATTTTTACTTCATTTGCTTGATAAAAACTCATTCAACCAATACATGGAGCTCACCTGGCCTGTGCAGGTCTGAGGTGTATGGAATTCCCAGGTTAAGGTCCCTTCCCTCAAGTACCTCCTGGTTTGTCTGGTAGGAGAAGGAGTGAGTCTGACCACAAACCCCAAACACAGCTCCTTGCCCTGCAGGAGGGGCATGGGAAGCTGGTGGATTTGGGCTGCCAGGAGTTCAGAAGATTCCAGCCACTTACACAGTGGGGTCTGGGGTCTGGGAAACTACTGGGTATGGAAGAGGTTGGTGGGGCAGTTAGGCTGGGTTTTGAAAATGGCCTGGAGGGGGCGATGCAAGCAGGGACCTAAACAACAAAATGGGTGGGTAGCACTCCTGGGTACCCCCAAGCCCCTAGCTGTGCCAGGCTGGAGCTATTTGGCTGCTCCGGAAATCAGCAAATTAGGCCAAAACACTAAAGCCTCGGGACTGAGCTGCAGGTATTGCTGAAGGGAAGAAGAGGTTTGGCAACAGTAGGTGGAAGAGGTAATATAGCAGATGACTGTAGAGCGTCCTGTCTACTTTGACATGATGCGGGTGAAGAATCAAGGTTCCAGGAAATAGTGCCCCAGTAGAGGAATTCTGTGCTCCCACCCCTCTGCTCCCCGATTCCATTCCTCATCTTCCTGGCAGCCTCACAGTAACATTAAACTTCACTGGTCCTGAGGGACTGGGAAATGGGCGACAGCAGGGTTGTCCTTAAGATCCTGTCCTACAGGCCAATATCAGGTGTGAATACTGGAACAGACAGGAAGAATGAAAGAGGAGGAGTATGGGACTAGGCCCCTCCCAGGATAGGGAACTAAGAGTCCCCGTTCTCTGGCTCTGGGTCAGGGCTTTGGAAGGAAAGGGCGGCGGGCCAGAGGCTGAGGCAGGATTCTCAGGGCAGGAAGTGAGAGGAGAGGGCAGACCCCTCTCGGTCCCAGAGCTTCCAAGCCAGCAGGGCCCAGCTCCCTGGCGCCCTCTCCCTCCAGTCCCTCTCCACCATCTATGAACTCCCACTCTGCAGCGGCTAGGCCCGGCATCAATCACCTCATGGCTCCCAGAACAGCACTGATGCGCTAGAGGCGGACCTGCCTCGGGGATAGTTTTGCAGCTCTGGGGGAACCGAGAACCCCATTCTCATCATCTCTGCCTCTGAGCACCTGTCCTCCACCCAAAATGCAGGACTAAGATGGAGCAGGCACTGGGATCCCAAACAAGAATCCTTTCTCCCTACATTGTCCCTTTTACTCTGGAGAGCTGCAAGCCATGTTCCCAACAAATAAATAAAAGGGAGATAAAGCAACCCACCTCCGATGCACTGAAGCCCCTGTGCTGGAGACATCCAAGGAGAGAACCTGTGCTGGACCGTGCAGCCCAGCTGGGCTCACTCCCTCTCTGGAGCAGGTATGAGGGAGTAAGAAGCCCAAGAGGTTCCTATTCCTCCCATCCCAACCTCTGGGCTGGGCCACGGTCCTCTGCACTGGCCTCTCCCGGCCCTTCTCTCAACCAAGCAGGGCTGCAGGGTGGCACTGCCTACCCAGGAGTTTACAAACAAAGCCAGAGGAACGGCTGGGGCTGTGTGGGAAAGGAAACAGTTCTTCCTCTGTTGGCTCCAACGCCCTTTACCTCCCCTCCTTTCTCCAGGAGCAGACACGGAAAATCAGGGTGGTGAGGCCAGCGGCCCCACACAAGCCAGATGAGGGGAGCAAGAGAGAAAAGAGCCTGGGGCACAGCCCCAGGTAAGGGTTCATAGGTAAGGGTTCACACATACCTATATACCCACAGCTCACATTGGTTTACACAAATATAGGCATGGAGAACGACACGCAAATACACATATTCATAAACATAAACACAGTCAAAGATCAATGCACACGAATGCTGGCCTGGCATACAGAGTGCGGAGCCATGGGGCTGCCAGACCCTAGTCTGACCTGAACCCAGGCCTCTGTGCGGGTTCCTAAGAGCACAGCCCCAGCCTTGGTCGGGGCCCCTCCGGCCCCCGCCCCGCATCCGGAACAGCTGGAGTCGGCCGGGCGGTGCACTCAAGCCCCGCGCTGGGCTGGGCGGGGCCGGTAGCGGGGCACCGGCCCGGGCACGGCAGAGCGCAGCGGGGAGGCCCGGAACCGGCCCCGTTAGCGCCGGCACCCGGCCCGACTGCCGGTCAGACCCCGGTCACCAGCAGCCTCTAGAGCCTCGGCCCGAGATAAGCGCAAGGCTGCTGGGGGAGGTAAGTCCGTCCGTTCGGGATCTGGCCGGGGGAGAGGTGCCTGGGGCTACCGCGAACTCCACTCCGCCTCCCGTCTAGGGAAGGCTGAGTCCTCCGACCGCCCCCGCCCCCAACCCCCGGGGTTCCCACCCCTGTGTCCTGTGTCGTCTCACGCAGGGCTGCAGAGCCCGTGTGGACCTCCTGATTCCCTCTCCCCGGGCGCGCGGCCCGAGGCCGCGAAGAGTGGAGGGGCAGGGGCGCCGGGTCCTGGGTCACAGCTCCGCCGAGTCCGCGCTGGGCGGCGGCGGGGCCCGCCCGAGCGCCCGGTCTTACCTTGACCGCTCGGCGGCCGTGCACCTCTTGGACTGGGCTCTCGCCGCCCTTCTCAGGCGTCGAATCCCGGATTGGAGAGCCTAAGAACTCCGGGCCAGCTCCGCAGTTGCGGCGAGGCCGGCGGGCGAAGGGTGCGCCCGGAGCGCAGCTCGCAGTTCGGGGTGGGGGCGGCGGCTTTTCAGTCGGCGGCGGTTCGGGGGCAATAAAGGCGCCGCTAATGTAATTTACAAACAGCTCGGGCCGAGCGCGGCGCGGCGCCGCGCCGGACTGACAGGCGCATTAGGCAGGCTAATTCCAGCCGGCTCCTCCTACCCCCGGCCCGCTAATTAATGAGCTTCCCAACTTAGAGCTGCCTGCATTGGACAGACAGAGAGTGAAAGAGAGGGCGAGGGAGAGGGAGAGAAGGGGAGAGACGGGGGGAGCGGAGAGGAGAGAGGGAGGGAGGGAGAAAGAGAACAGGAGGAAAGAGGACAGAGAAAGAAGAGAGGAGAAAGACAGGGGAAAGAGAGAGAGAGAGAGAGAAGTGCCTCTGCATATAATTGATTACTCCTCGATCAAGGCTAACTTGTTAGCAATAGTCAATTGCCCCATCTCTCCGCCTCCCCTCGCAGTACGGGATCCGCGCCCTCGCCTCGGCTCTTCCAACTGCCGCCTCCAGGACCCGGGGCCAGGAGCCGCCGCGGAGCCACCTGACACCTTTAAATAGCACCAGGGCTGGCGAAACTGGAGCCCCGTGCGGCGCACCCCGGCTCGGGCCCCGGATTGCTGGAAGCCCCGGCGGAGGCAGTGCCCGCGTCAGCACCCTCTTCCCGGGGCCCCGTGCCGCTCCGCTCGCCTCTGCCGCTGCGCTAGTCCGCCCCGCGCACGGCCGGCGCTCGGCCCGCGCCCTGCCCGGCGCGGCCTCCTTCACGGCCGCCGCTGCCTCTCTCCCGCGCCGCCCGGCGCCCGAGCTGCCCGCGGGCTGGGTCCCCGCGGCCCGAGCCGCCCCGGCCGGGCCCCCAAACGAGGCCGAGATGACTTCCAAGGAGGACGGCAAGGCGGCGCCGGGGGAGGAGCGGCGGCGCAGCCCGCTGGACCACCTGCCGCCGCCCGCCAACTCCAACAAGCCCCTGACGCCGTTCAGCATAGAGGACATCCTCAACAAGCCGTCCGTGCGGAGAAGTTACTCGCTGTGCGGGGCGGCGCACCTGCTGGCGGCTGCGGACAAGCACACGCCGGGCGGCTTGCCCCTGGCGGGCCGCGCACTGCTCTCCCAGACCTCGCCGCTGTGCGCACTGGAGGAGCTCGCCAGCAAGACCTTTAAGGGGCTGGAGGTCAGCGTCCTGCAGGCGGCCGAAGGTAGGTGCTGCCACTGGATTCCCCTACGCCCAGAGCCCAGCTTCCCGCGCCCAGCGCGCTTTGTGCCCTCTGCCCCTGCCCGCCTTCTCCCGCGCCGGCCGTCAGGGCCCTCCCGCCGCAACCGCTGCCGCTCAGAGTGGAGATGGGTGGGACAGGACCCAAACCCTATTTCCTAGGGACTTCTGGATAGGCCAGAGCGAGCAGGAAGGGATGGTGGAAACACAAGCTCTCTCTGCTGTCTGCCTGCTCTGCCTGACTCCCTCCTGTTCCCCATGGCCTGGGCACTCTCAGTCCTGCTCCGGGGATGAGGAATGGAGAGCCTTTTGCTTCGAACTTTAGGCTAAGGGCAGAGTTGTGGTCCTTGTGAAGAGGTGAAGTGCCAACACGCATACAAAAGTCAGGACGTCCCGGTCTGGCTCCTTCCCGCTGTAGCAACCTTGGGTCTTTCAAATCAGCTCTTGGGGGGGCGGGGATGGGGGCAAGAAAACAAAACAATTTTTTTCTAGGGACTTCCGGTAGAAGAGAGACGGGGGAAGAGGGTTTGCCACTGACGAATCTTGCCTTAGTCCGGGAAGCCTAACCAAAACCGAGAAGGAGGCTGTGGCAACCCGCAGGCCGGATGAGCCTAGGTGGGGTGAGCGGGAGACGGGGTGGGGTCTCCTCTCTCCTGGCGCAAGCCTACACTATGGTTTCCTCGCAGGCCGAGACGGGATGACCATCTTTGGGCAACGACAGACCCCCAAGAAGCGGCGAAAGTCCCGCACGGCCTTCACCAACCACCAGATCTACGAGTTGGAGAAGCGGTTCCTCTACCAGAAGTACCTGTCCCCCGCCGACCGCGACCAAATCGCGCAGCAGCTGGGCCTCACCAACGCGCAGGTCATCACCTGGTTTCAGAATCGGCGTGCCAAGCTCAAGCGGGACCTGGAGGAGATGAAGGCCGACGTGGAGTCCGCCAAGAAACTGGGCCCCGGCGGGCAGATGGACATCGTGGCGCTGGCCGAGCTAGAGCAGAACTCGGAGGCCGCCGGCGGCGGCGGCGGCGGCGGCAGGGCCAAGTCGAGGCCTGGCTCTCCGGCACTCCCTCCAGGCGTTCCGCAGGCCCCGGGCGCCGGGCCGCTGCAGCTCTCGCCCGCCTCCCCGCTCACGGACCCGCCCGCCAGCAGCCAGGACTGCTCGGAGGACGAGGAAGACGAAGAGATCGACGTGGACGATTGAGCGGAGCCCAGAATCTTCCGCCGCACGGGGCCCCTGGAGCCGTAGGCCTGCAGCCTCCCAGGCCGGACCGCCGAGGGGAGCTGGGCCCTCCTCTGCAACTCCCGCCTTCTCCCCCGTCCCTGGCCCAGACTGGGCTCCCAGCAGCCGCCTCTTCCCTCTCGAAGCAATAAACCCCGGCGGGGCTGGCCGGCCGGGCCGGCCGCTGCGCGTAGCCTGCGCAGACCGCCCGGGGAGCCCTCGCCGCCGTGCAGTTCTGTATGGCTTCTGTATAAATATTTAAACCTATATAGCGGGTTCTTCCCACCGCAGCCTGCCTTTTTGTTTCTTTTTTAAATTTTTTAAAATCTCGGAGGTTTTCATGTTTTCGAAGCTCTTAGGTCGCCGGATTCGCTGAGGGCGAGGCAGAACCGAGGGTAACGGACACTCAGCCGCGGCCTGGAGGAGGGGCCGCCCGACTGTTTTGAGTTTTCTCTGCATGTGGCGAATGCACCGGCCCTCTCCTTCCTTGCCTCCCGGGCCTATCGCAGTTGACTTCTTTTATTTTCTTCTGCATTTTTTCCCCTCGCGTCAGAAGCGGCTGAGGTGGGCAGCCGGATCCTGACTTGCAAGTTTCAAATTGATCTTTTCTTCCTCCCGTAAGAGAAGTCTCTTTCCGATGCCATTTCTGCCTCCCAATACCCACTAGCGCTATTTTTAAGATTCCTCCCCACCCGCTCTCGGTTTCCTTGGACCGACTGCTGGGGTCCAGGTCTTAGGGACAAAACGGGGAAATCCAGCCAACAAACCAACCAACGAAAAAGGAACCCAAAGCCCTAGAATTATTTTTTACTCTTTTTAGAATTTTTTTGCATGTGACAGAGACTGAGAGGAGGCCAACCTAAGTCCTCACCCCACCTCCTCCACGGCTCTGGGTCTGTCTCCAATGCCCTGCTCCTCGCTGGACTTGGCCAGACAAGGTGGCCAGATGAGGGTGGCCCCACGTGCTCCTGCCCTGCTCCTGCCCTGCCTTCTCCTCCCCGGACTGTACCCAAGGCCTCTTTCTCCAATAAATAAAGTCTTTGCCATTTTACTAGAAGCGGTGGTGACCGTGTCTAAATGAGTGGGCCCTTTTCAGGGAAGCGATGGCAGGCCCAGGGTCTCGCTGCTGCTCGTGGCCGGCTGCCCCGGCCGGCCGTGGAGATTTGGAGGAGTTTCAGGGCAGGTGTGAGAGTGAGGGGTGAGAGGGAAGCAGTGAGAGGGAAGCAGTGGGAGGAAGCGTTTCTTGCCCGCAAACACGCGGCAGGCTCCAGATGAGGTGGGGCGTGCGAGACAAGCAGGCTTTGGCAGGTCAGGGTAAAATGCAGGGCGTGTGGTGCTGGGCACAAGTGCGGGGGCATGTGGGGGGCGCCGCGGGTATGAAATTAGTTTGCCTGAGGCAAAGGGTGGGGAGGGACTTGCCCTGTGGTTCGTGCATCCCACCCGGGGCCCAAGGACATTCTTCCTGCGCTCCCCGGGGCCTGGATAAGTCTCCGGTGAATGGCAGGTATAGCTCAGCCGGACAGCAGGGTGGGGTCTGAGGGCTCCTGAGTTTCGGTTCTGCCAGGGGGCCTCATGCTTAGGGAGGAAGAAAAATGAGGCCGAAGGCACCAAAGGAGAAATTGTATTGTGCACACAGGCACAGGGAGATGTGAGCCCAAAGCGTCTGAGAGTTGCGGTGAATTTCTGGTGACATTCACAAATTCTGGGTCCCGAACACAGCTGGGGGCAGAGACATCAATCCCCCAAGGACTCTCTGGGGTCCCCGCGCCCAGAGTGGTGCTGAAGCAGGGACGTAGGCAGCTTTCACTTTTCCGGACTGAGCGGGTTTCTCTCTGGGCTTTTGTTGTCTCTGGGCTGGCGAGTGGCCGCTGTCACCAGAGGAGGGTCCCGCCTCCAGGCCGCTCGGCTCCCTTTCTCCACAAAATTGATGTGAGAAACGCGCATCTGGTCTCGGGCAGGCGATGGGGCCCCGGGGCCTGAGCCGGGAACGGACGTGTCCGAGAGGAAAGTAAGAAACAGAGACGCGGAAAAAGAAGGGGCACAGAAATGCATTCCGAAAGCAAATCGAGAAAGTAGAAAGCCATAGACAAGGGGAGAAGGGGAGAGAGAGGAAGAGAGAGGAAGAGAGCATGAGAGAGGAGAGAGGAGAGAGGAGAGAGAGAGAGAGAGAGAAGAAAGAGAAGGTAGAGGAGAGAACCAAAGAAGGAACGAGGTGGCCGGGCGTCCGGGCCGGCGTGCGGCCGTTTCTCCTGGGCGACATAAATCGCCCTCTCTCAGGATGGATGGGTCTGTAATTCGGAGCGCGGACCATGAAGGCCGGGACGAATGGACCCGGGCGGCCGCTGACAGGCGACAATAGCCGGGCCCAGCCCCCCGCGGCTCCGGGTGCGGGCGCGGCCGCGGCCCTCCGCAGCCCAGAGCGCGCCGGCGCTGGCGACCATATGGTTTTTGAATTTTCTTCACAATTTGTAGACAATTTGATGGATTAGGTCCCCGCGCGCGTCTCCCCGGCACAAAGGCGGCGCAGGGACCGCGGCGCGTCGGTCACCCGGGCATCTGCGCCCGCCGTGCGCAACCCCCCCACTGGCCCCCGCCGCGCGCCCGGAGCCCCAGGCCGCCCGCCCAACACGCCCATGAATCCCAATGAAGCGGTCCTGGCACCTCTGGCCACTTCGCGGCCGCGGGCGGGGCCCTACTGGGTCCCTTCGGGCTAAGGGCGGCGGCCCCGGGGCTGAGCCCACCCGAGCTGCGGCGCCCGCGGGGCGCGCGGCTAAGCAGGCGCATCGGGGCTGAGGAGAAACGGGGCCATTTATCCGCCCGTCTAGTTAAAGCGGGTTATTTGTTTGCTTCTCCGGCCTCCCCCCTCCCTTCCCCTCTCCTCCCCTTCCCCTCCTCCCCCCTCCTTCCCCTTCTGCCTTTTATTCTTTTGTCTCTAAATGGATTTAATGAGCCTGAAAAACATGACAATTGAATATACACAAGAAATAAAAAATGACGAGGAAGGAAGGAAGGAGGAAAGGAAAGAAGGAAAGAGGAAGAGGAAGAATTAATAAAATAAAGGGAAAGGTCCATTCGATTCATCAAATGTTTATCGCGTGTCTTTTCGGTGCCAGGCCGCGCTGGGGGCTGGGGAGAGAGAAACGCATCCGACCCGGTCCTGCCCTCAAGGAGCGCTCCGTCTAGTGGTGGACGAGACCTGCCGCCCCCCGCGATCGCAGGAGACCTGGGCCAACCGGGAAGGAAACGTGCTTGTGCAGAACTCGGAAAGAGCACTTTGGGCTCCGGGTAGTGGAGTCTTCACGGAAGAGGTGGCATTAGACCCAGGCCTTGAAAGACAAGAAAGAATTCGTTGTTTTTATAGGCCAGAAGGAAGGGCTTGCTAGGGAAGGACCTGTCGTCCGCGGGAAGGGGACAGAGACACGCTCAGGAGCCCTGGGCTGAGCCCCAGTCGGGAGGCCCGGGAAAGCGCGCCGCGTGCTCGGTTCCGCACACGGGGGAGCGGATTTGACCTGCCCCGCAGTCTCTTCGGCTCTGCTCGGTTCCGTACCGCTCCCAGGCCGCCGGTGGGCTTCCGGAGCCCCGCCGACAGCCCGTGTGGCTGTTGAGGCCCGACTGCCGCTTGCGCCTGCCTTTTTGGCCGCATCGCGCAACGAGGCGGCGGCCACGCAGGCCAGGCCCGAGGGCTTGACCGTAGGCAAGAGCCTGGGCCTGGGATGAGGGCCCGGGCCCCAGCCCACCCTCTTCTCGGCAGTCTGGGCTCAGATGGGAGCTGCTACCCGTGCGCGGGCCAGGGCGCTCAGATGGCCTTGGCCGAGCCCTGGGCGCTGCCTCGGGGACCTGTGATGTGAGAGGGCCTCCCACGCAAGCGCCTGCCGGGCCGGTCCTAGGTGCGGCCGTGTGGGCCGCCCGTGTGCCCTCCGTGGGAGCGGGGCGTGGTCTTTACGTGCGTTATTCCCCGAGTGTGTGTGGCGTGGACCGTGCGAGGGGCTGTGGGCCCTGCGCCCATTCTCGGGTGAGGTTCGTTAGGGCCCATGACCGTCTGGGCCGCCGGCCCTGTGCCCGGTGTCGCTCTCACCGCCTGCGGCCGTTGCGGGCAAGGGGATCCGGGACTTCGGCTTCTCTGCAGACCCGCTTTCGGTTCCCGGGTGCCCAGCGGGGAAGAGACCCGGCTTTGTCTTTTCCTTCCCCGTGAAGCCTGGGGCCTGACCCGCCCCACCAGTCCCTCGATAGGGCGGTCTCGGATCTCACGGCCTGGACGCCGCGGCGCGCCGGCTGACCGGGCCCGCCGCGCGACACGGCTGGCTCGCTCTCCCCGCTCCGCCTTCCCGGGCCGGGGGCTGGCGGGCGTCGCCGGGTGAGGCCGGGAGGCGCAGTTCCTTATTTTACGAGGTGTCGGGCCGGTGTCAGACGCAGCTCCGATAAGTAATACTCCAGTCTGAGGGACCAGAACGTGGTAATTAATCCCAAAGACTTAAGTGTATTTTAGTTCAGGAGGAAAAAAAATCACTAATTCAATCGTCCGGAAAATTGAAGTTTGATGCATGAGTCCCCCCTGAAAGGGACGGGCTGGGGCCGCGCGCCTCCCCTCCGCCCCTGCCAGTTGCCGCGGGGACCCCTCCCCCCCACCCTCTGAGCTTTCCAGGTACAGAGAAGTCCACTCGCCCCGCCCCGCGGGTCCCCAGCCACTCAAACCCGGGCACCTTGGCTGTGCCCCCTGCCCCAACAGTCAACCCATCTTTCCTGGGGCCCGGAAAGCGGTTGTGCTGAGAATACAGACGTTCCCCAACACACACACCTGCCAAGGGGCACAGGGGGAGAAGGAAGTGAGGGGCAGTGACGAGAGGAGGGGCCTGAGTGGACGGGGTCAGAGGCGGCCGAAGGCCTGTGGGAGAAGGGCCCCATCCCGAGGGAAGCTGGGGGGTGAGGGGCAGCGGGTGGGAGGTTGCTGTTGAAAAGCGCAGAGGCGAGTGTGCTGGCTTTGAGGAGGCCTGAGTGGGGTTAGAACGGTGGGTGGTTGGCTTCTGTGGGAAACGGTGCGTCTCTGGGTGGTGCACAGCCCGAAGAGGTCTCAGGCAGAGGTCGGCACTCCCGGGAAAGCTGGGGGCTTGTCCCCAAGCTGGTCCACAGGCTGTGTCTCCCAAAGGAGAGGCTCCTGGTGCTGGAGCAAAGGTGAAGGTGCCTCAACCTGATGCAGGTATGTGCCGGGGGGAGCAGTACTCTGGAGGGAGGAGAATCCCCACCTAAGTTTCCTTGGGGGCCCCACCTCCACACTCCAAGATCCAGGGCTGCCATCAGCAAATCAGCTTGTCTCCTCCTAACTAATACCAGTCCTAGGAGAGACCTGAGGGTGAAGGAGTGTGTGTGTGTGTGTGTGTGTCTAGCTTTGAAGGCATCAACAGGATGTGTCACTGAGTGTGTCAGAGATTTGTGCAACTGAGCAACTGAGCAACTGGGCATGTGTGGCTGATTGATGGAAACAGAGCATTGCCACTGGGGGTGACTGGGGGTGTGCTGTTGTGTTTGTGTAACCGATTGTTGCAAACTAGTGTGTGCAACTAGGTGTGACTAAATTAGTGCAATGGAGAGGAAAGAAGTAAAGCTGTCACTGGGGTGGGTGTGACCAAAGAGTGAGTGATGCCCCCCGGGTGTGTGATGTGTGCTGGGAGCCGGTGCACGCAGATAACTAGGAGAAGGAACATTGATGTGGAACTGAAGCTAAAGACCACAAGACTCCCAGCTCCCAGCAGCTTGACCAAGCTGGCTACTCAGCTTCACACTCCCCGTGGGCAGGGTGGGGGCGAGGGGAAGCACAAGGCCTGCCCGGAGGGGGCTCACGACAGCAGTGGCAGGACGTGGGGTGGAGGCCTCAGCCTGGGCAGGTATCTGCTCTGAGAGCGGCTGAGGCAGTGAGTAAACGCCGTGGCAGTACAGACTCTACTTCGTTGAGAGCAGGCTGGGTGGGGGGCTGTCCTCTGCTGCGCTGCCCTGCCTGCTCCCTCCTACTCAAGTGGATCCCCAGGCTGAACTGTTGTCTCTAGAATAATCTGCAGGCTCACTTGTGGCCACCTGAGTACCAGGTCACCCTCAAAGGCCCAACTTTCCTAACTCACTCAAGAGAAATTCCTCTTTCCGGGGTGGGGGGCTCAGTCCTGCCCAAGCAAGGAAGAGGGCAAATGGCGATTTGCACGTGTATGTGCATGGTGGATGCAGGTGCTGCCTGCACGGCTGAGGGTGAATGAGTCCTGCCCTCTCTGCAACCTGGTTTGGGTATGTACACAGATTGCTGGGAATGGGTGTGTGCGTGTGGACCTGTGAGGCCTTCCCGTGGAGAGCTGGGCGGGGCTAGTTGTTTGTGAGCGTTCGAGGGGGTGGGTGTAGGGGGGAGGAAAATTAGTCAGATACTGTGAGTATCTCTAGATACTGTGAGTATCTTTAGAACCTGTGTGAGTTTAGTTATCAGCAGGTGTATATAGAGGCTTGAATGAGTTGTCACCACATCCGGTCGTGGTCACCCCCGACTGTGTTTCTGCACCCCGCCCCTGCCAAATCCAGGGGCCCAAGTCAGAAGCAGCGGGCCCAGGACTCTGTGGAGAGGGATCCAGGGCCGGGAATCTCCTCAGTCAAGAAATGGTGGCCTTCTTTCTCCCTTTCTTGCTAGCCCCCCTCCCAACACAGAGGCTGGAATGGGAAGAGGCGACCCTTCTCGTTTCCCAGAGGCTGCTCAAGGTGAAGTGTCTGGGTCTCCATAGGGACTGTCCCCTCTCCCCTGATGTCTGTGATGGGCCTACTGATCCAGCCGCAGGCCCCCCACCCCATGTAAACGAATGGCAGGCTCAAGGGGTCCCACTGCCAATCGAGGGCACACACAACGCAGGGTGGGACACAGACATCCCAGGAACTGCAAACACACACAAAGCAGGCACCAAGTTCCGCAGACCCACATGCAGAAACACAATGTACTCCCGCGGTGACACAGACACAGAGAGTGCCAGGAAACACAGTGCGGGCACACATGGTCCCTTTGCTGACACACAGACACACCACCCTCACCGTTGGACACACGGCCCAGACACAGCGACAGAGGCCTGGCCCATGTTACCACAAGCACACACCGCGTGTGCTCCCAGGCATTCCACGCAACCCGGGGCGTGGGGAGGGACCGGCCAGTTTAGGAGACTGAGGGAAATGATGCCGGATGTTCTGATGCTCTGAGAGAAGTCCAACAGCAGCAGAAGGCAGCAAACGGCAGACAAGGCCGGCGGGGCAGGGAGGCTCCGGCTGTCTGGGGGAGTTCCCAGCCCTTAGTTCGGGAAAAACCGAGTCCCCCAACCACCCCAGAAATGCAATCAAAGCCGCCCGCCGCCCACCCACCCTGCACAATGGCTCTGGCTGGAGTCGTTATCATTTTTGTTAACTTTTTATCGACTGTTTGCTAGATGGCGTGTCAGTAAAGTGTATGATTTGAGATGAAAAATTAGGCAGATTAACCTGAGGGGAGAGCCTGATTGATTACTAAATAGGATCAATTTGAAAGTTTTAGTCCTGGCGTTTCTGCAGAGCCTCTTAATACTTCAAACTTCAATTTTACGGGCGATTGAACTAAGCATGTTTCTGACAAAATTGATATATGTATTAATTTGCTTTAACTGGTGATTAATTACTCTCCACTGAAAGAATTATATGAAGCTGTTTGCCTGAGATTTGCATATTAATCAAATTCTAGTTGATAATTCCACCGGTGGGGGGGTCGAGGGCGGGGCGTGGGGCGCGAGGGTGTGAAGGGGTGTTTGCCTGTGTGCCGGTGTGTGCGCTGGTGTATGTGGGGGCTCCCCACCCCCTTTTGCTCGCTCCCTGCTTAGCTGCCAGTTTAGTGCATTAAAACCAAAGATGCAGAACGAGTTTGCCCGGCTATTTGGCGGGAGCAGAAATTGCCTGTCCGGTTTTATGATCTGCTCAGCCTGAGCAGCCGGGTCCTTAATGTCCCCTGTCAAAGTGTCCACGATTTAAAGGGAAAACGGCCCCCGCTTTAGCACAGCTCCTGCCTGACAAGGGACGAGGCAGGGACGAGGACCCCCTTATATAACCCCCTTCCAGAAGGATCATGGTTTCCGGATGGCACCCCAGCTCTGGGAACCCTCAGAAACCGAGCCATGTCCTTGGAGAGGTCCCAGTCCCTGCAGTGCTTTAGCGGTGGAGTGCCCCCCGCCCCATATGCACGGGACCTACGCACACACAGCACAGACCCAGAAACACTGTCATATGCTGTCACTCGAGCTGACGGGCAGGAGGCCATCCTCTTAATCACGCAGGGACACAGCTATCCAGTCACACTCTTGTTCACTTAGATACCCACTCTTGGGCCTGTCTGTAGACACACTCAGCTACCCACACTCACACCCAGACAGACAGAACGCACACAGGCGGGCGCTCACATAGACACACAAGTCACGTCCACAGGGCCTTTCAGGCGCACGTGGTCACACACGCTCAGACACACGCACATTTTCAGACGCACTTGCAGACCTCGTCTACACACCCACCCACCTGGGCACAAAGCTCCCTCGCGTGGGGATTCGCGGCTGCAGCCGCCCCAAATGCTTCCGGCGCTCCCTCTCCGCACACACAGTCCCCACCGCCCCTTCCAGGCCCTCTGCTGGCCTGACTCTTTAAGCTAAAGAAGGCGGCGCCACTGAATCAACTTTGCCCATCCCTTGATTCAAAGGGTAGGAATGTAATTAAAACCAGATAATTAATGAGACAATATTCCTCCAGCTACATCTTTAATGAACAAACCCCTTCAGGGCAGCCTCTTCTTCTAGGCTCATTAAAGAGAAGAAAGTTGGGCGGCTCGCGGACTTCCCAGCGCGTTAATAACGAACCCGGAGTGGGTGCCTCGGCCTGGAGCGCGGGAGCCACAGTCGTGCTCGTGGCCCTGGTCCTCCCGCCACCAACCCGCAGTTCTGCTTGTCCCCACTCCCACCCTCCCCTCCCCCGCCAGGGGCCGCTGTCTCCGGCTGCCCCCCAGCGGCCCCGCACTGTTGCTGCTCAGTGACTCCCTGCTCCGCTCGCCCTCTCTCGGGGGGCCTGTCCCCAGCACCCGCAACCTGCTCTCGGACACGACTGGGCGTCCAGCCTCCCCTTTTCCCTCGCGCCAGACGCTGCGCACTCCAGGACCCCAAGGTGGCTGGGGCTGGCTCTTTAGAAGGGAAATGGGGGCAAGGCAGGGCCGGGGTCTCCCGCTAAGTCTCAGTGCCGGAGCTACGTGACCTGGGACTGGCATCTGAGCTGCGGTCCAGGGAACGGGTGGGCAGAGATCACTTCACTTTCCACGCGCGCCCCGGCACACTCTCAGGAACGCGCACTAGCATATGCACGTGCACTGGCGCGCACGCGAGCGTGCATACAGACACGCCCACTCGCTCACGAGCACAGACGTGCAGGGTCTCACTGCCTCGGGTCCAGACCGCACGCCCGGGCAGCTCGGAGAGCTCGCTGAGGCCCTCCCCCAGCCGCCTGAGGTCGCCCGCGCTATTCGTCTCCAGGGTAGAAACTTTTTCTCTCCGCGCGCAGCCTGCGGTCCTGGAGCGGACAGCTGGACCAGAGAAACTAGGAGCCGGCAGCGTGATGGGGGCTCGGGGCCCCGGGACGCAGACCCAGGCGGGGCGGCAGCTCTGGCCGCGGTTTTGGCGGCGGCGCCTGTGTTCGCCCGCGCTGGCTTTTAGGGATGAATTATGTGGCAATGAGCGAAGTAAATCTGCATGCACAAAAGATGCTAATTACTCTTAATAGCCTACCCAGACGCCCCGAGACTGGAAACCCAGAAACGTAAATCTGCTCCCGATAAATATTTTTAATTGTGAAATTTCCTGGAAACAAGGCTTTGGATACGCGGGTCGCGGTATTTGGCGGCGGCGGGAGGGAAACAGCCCCACTTACGAAGCGGGGTCCGGAGTCGGGGGCGCGTGGCGTGGGCCGAGCGACCTGAGCCCGGCTCGCCCGCTCTGGGTAAAGTTAGTGATGTATCGCATTAATTACCAGTGTGAGCTGCAAATGGTTCGAGGCCCAGGGAAAATTAATGAGAATCCAAATTCTAATTATGTAGCTGTTGTTAAAGAGTTTAACTAGATAGTCACGGAGAAAATTGGATTATGCATAGAAACACGCAGGCAGCGCGCTGTCCGGAGGATCGGTCCAGAGACTCTCGGCCTGCCCCCCCCCCGCCCGAGAGGACACCCCTCCTCTTCGAGGAAGGCGAAGACCCCCCTCCCCGCCCCGCCCGAGCGTGTAAACGAAGGTCCCGCGTCTTCCGTCGGCAGCTGCAGGGCTGGTCTGGGAGTGGGAGGCGCGCCCGAAGCTCGCGGAGGCGCGCGGCCGGACGCGGGGTCAGCGTGGAGGCCCGGGACTCCCGGGTCCCTGGTCCGGGTAAGCGTCTGTGCCCCTTTCTCAGGTGGGTGCCTCCAGGCCTCTGCGAGCCCACCCTGCACCTCTTTCGGGCAATCATAGAATTACATCTGAACGCTGTAGAGTTGCATTTTTCCCACTGACAGTTTAAGGAAATAGCCACCAACCGGAAGCCCAATTACACCCGAAGCCTCGTCATTCACTTTATTAAGGACCCTGGGTATGTTTCCATTTTCGCAGAAAATGAGGTTTGATCAAGCAGCACTAATACCCCCGGCCTCAGGGAGGGGGCGGGGACTCTCGGGGGCGGGTCCCGGAGGCCCCGAGCCGAGTGCGGCCCCAGCTAGAGAAGGGCGGGCACCTTGGGACGGCGGACACCCAATCCTCCATTTCTCCCAATAATCCCAGTTTCCCCCAGAGCCTTGGATCCGTTCCGTCCCGGGCCACCCACTCAGCGGGCCCACACTCTCTCTCATCCCGGCGCGCTGGGCTTGGAGTCCCCGCCACGCTGATGCAGGTGCGGGCCCGGGGCCAGGCCCCTGGGGAGTTGAGGGGATATTGCAGCTCCAACGGCAGGTATCAGCGTCCTTTCAAGCCCACCTATCCCCTTCCCCGGAGCTTGGCAATCGCGGAGATGCTGCTAAGGCCTCTGGAGAAGGCCTGGACGGTGGGGAAGCACCGCCTCTCCCGGTCCCTTCCCCACCCGTCAGTCTGATTCCAGCTTTTCCATCTTCTCCTCCACGAGAACGCAACCTCTCCCCACCTCCCCTTACTTTACAGGGGAAAGTCGGCGGGTCCGGGTCCTCACCAAGGAGCCCCAGTCCTCCGGGCCAGACCGTGCTCCGCGCTTCGCCGGATCTCTAATTCCTAGACGGCTGGGTGGGACTAAGGTTGGCGCTGCTGGCCACGCGGCCCCTGGGTCTCTGCATTCCGAGCGTAAGGAGCGAGGAGGGATGGGACCTCTGGGCCACGCATCAGGAGAGCGGAATGGTCTGGAGAGAGGACCCCACAAGTCTGTGGCATCAGAATCTGAATAATTTGGAGGTGGTGGTGAGATGCCAAGCTGGGCCCGGATGGATCCGTTCAAGGAAGGCCTAGGCAGAGAAGGGCGCAAGGCACGGGGCTGTCCCGGAGAGACAAACTCTGCCTTGGGGAATGGATCTGAGTCAGATGCTTTTAGAGCCGAGGCCTCTTTCCTCCTGGGACCTGAGCTGGGGGCAGTTCCTCGGAGCTTGGGGCAGATCGCAGAATCAGGAGAAGTCGCTGAGGATATCCGAAGGAAAAGCAAGGAAGGGATGCAAAGAAATTCCGAACATCTGCGACCCCCACCCCACCCCCCGCCTCATGGGATGGAGTTTGGAAGGTTCAGAGCAGGAGGTGATACAGAGACCTACAAATCCTGGGAGAAAAAGAGATGGACAGATATTGGCACGCTCTTGGATTTTTAATTCCTGGGATGAATTCGGATTCTAAGACCCCGAATTCTCCCAGTGGCCTCAGAACAGAACCTATAAATCCGGAAAGGCAGGTGAGCAGACGGCAGACTAAAGGACAGAGGATCCTCCACCCCTCTCCAGCTCCTGGGGGTCTGGAGGATCCACCCCCTGACCCTCGAAATGCATGCCATGCCTTCGGCTCCCTCTTCTCCTTGACCCTTCCAAGTATCCTGGTGACCATGCTGCTCCAAAGGTCCCCAAATACCCTCCGTTTCAATGAGTAGGATCACTGGACCGCAGCTGCCAACTTCTTTCTGCAGCCCTCGCTAGGTCTCCAAGCCAATCCCTCCTCTTCAAAAGCCTGCACTTCCCCGTGACGCGGCCTTCGAGCGCCACCTCGCGGCATTTTTGGCGAGCAACAGCAGCGCCGTTCTTCCGCCACCCCTTTCCCCTACCCCTCCTAGAACCGCCATCCCCCTCCCACACAGTCCTGCTCTCTCACCACAGGCCTTAACGTGAGCACGTTTCACCTCCACTTCCTGGCACTGAGCCATTGGGAGAGGGCCGCTGCGGGAAGAGCAGAGGAACGGCTTGCGGGGGCGGGGGCTCCTCCTTGGGACCCGCAGTCAGCGGGGACGTTCTTTCAGGGATTGGGTATGGGGTGGGGCTGAGAATGGATCACCCCACGTCTCGCTGGTGTGGCCCGAAAAAAGTGTCCTCCTTCGGCATCTCAAGAAGTCACTCTCTTTTCCGGGAGAGCGCCTAAAAGGGAAGTTATGAGCCCCTCGTCTTCTCTATTTCTACCCCAGCCCGGCTGTCGTCTGCAGTCACGCGGACCCTGGAAGCGAATTACCAGAACCCTCCAGGCTCACAAAGTTTGGGTCCTTGCAACCGCCTCCACCTGGGAAAGGTTAGGCAAGAGCTCCGCCTGCTGTCCATAGGTTGACATTGCTGCAGGCTGCCGCGCGGGAAGGCTGCAAAATTTAGCAGAGAAGCAGGATAGGCTTCTCTGATCCTGATCTGATCTGCGGGCGGGAGTCTTAGCCATCCCTCTGCCTTCAGGAAGGAGATCCTTTCCCCAAACGAGCTTAAAAGGCTTCTTTGGTCTCAATGGGTTTGCGCAGAGAAGGAATAAGTGTCACTGAGTGCCACCCCTACTGCTAGTTCTTTTTTATTTATTTTTAGAGGGAGGGGAAAGGAGGGAGAAAAAGGAGAGAAACATAGATCAGTTGTCTCTTGCATGCCCCCAACTGGAGACCCGGCCTGTAACCCAGGCATGTGCCCTGACGGGGAATTGAACCTGCAATCTTTTGGTTCACAGGCCAGCTCTCAATCCACTGAGCCACACCAGGCAGGGCTAATACTAGTTCTGTGCTAATCTTATCTTTTCCTTCTGCTGCTACACCAGCTGACTGCCCAATGATATGGTGCCAGGAAAGTTAGAAATTACTTCCTCTGCAGTATGATCGTCAAGACTGACAGGACAGACTGTGTCCCCATCCGGCACTCCCCTGATGGAAAGGTCAGGGAAGGAGTGCTGACAGGGGCGGGGGCAGTCCCTTTAGAGACTACAAAAAGTGGTGATGACACTAGAGAAGAGCCAAGACCCCCGAGTTTTTAGCCGCTAGCCAGCCACTCCCCGGCAGGGAGCCCCACCGGGGCCCTCAGATGCCTGACACACCTACTCCCTGCTACACCAGGCCCTCCCTCCCTCGTGCTCACCCAGGCTGTCACCGCCTCCTATCTGGACACTGAACCCCCCGACGCTGTCACAGCCATGCTCACCAGAAACCAGCTCCTGAGATTGGTCCCACCCCATTGCAGGGCATTCTCCAGCCCTGGACAACTAGGAAAATCCAGGGTCGGAGTGGGCAGAACCCCTGTGTAGGTGTAGGATGAGGCAGTCCATGAAGGTCACTCTGGGTCTTTGCCCTTGATTTCGAGGCTATCCTTAGAGAGAGAGAGGAGGGCCAGCATGTGCCTGTATGTGACAGAAGGAGGAAGACAGGGCTTTGAAGGTCCCTGTGTGATATGAGATCTGGTGACAACGTCTCATGTGAGGTGATGCCCTCTGATGGTGGAGTGCTGTCCCAGAGCTCGGGTCCAGGCCCCTCCCACCCACCTGTCATGTCCTAAGAGCAGGATTCCCACGTGGGCACAGGTCAGAGTAAGCCCCTGGTACTGGGAATTCCCGGTTACTCTAAGTAGCCCAAGAACATGAGAATCCTTAAACCTAAGTTGTGAATGGAGAAACAAGTGAAGGAGGGGGGTGTTTCTGTCCTTTTCCATCCTTTCTCTCTTGTGGTCTTCAGTAGTTTCCCATGAGGGGGCATGTGCTTTCTCCTTTCTCCAGCGAGGGTCCTTCCAGTCACTGCACTTAAAGCCAGGACATCCTGTGTTCCCTTCTCCTCCCTTCAGGTCTAGGAGGAGAACGCAGCAGGGGAGAGGTGGCCGATGTGCCTGGTTGTATGCTGATCTGGGCTTGAGCAAATGCATATTCCAGGCCCGATCCCAGAGCCACTGAAATGGAACGCAGGGAGCACGGCCTGAGAATCTTCCCTTTGATGTAGGAGCTTGTGGCCAAGATCTGGGGTCAGGGACATGTCCTGGATATAGCGGACCATTTTTATGCATTCTGATCTTCTTGTTTATCTCCTTCCACTCCCTCTGGATTCTAAGTTAAGGTCTGTAGACCTCTTTGCTGGGAGGGAAGGTGCATTATGTATTTATTTTTTGTGCTAGCCTGAGCCCAAAAGGAAGACAGGCAGAATAACATGGGAGGGAACTCTGGGAATCCTGCGCAGTGAGAGTAGAATTGGCCACAGGCCAGAAAGAAGTTGCCCAGGGTTTCCACGTCAACAGGGACCATGTGCTGAGGGGCCCAGGGGAAAGCAGCTGACAGGGATGCCCCAGCTGGGCCAGTCTGTACCCTGACCTGGGGGATGGTGTACAGGGTGGTTGTGGGTAGCCACCTACGGAGCTGGGGACTTGAGGGTACAGGGACAGTGTGATGACATTAAAAAGTAGGGACCTTTGTCATACCCACCACCTTATCTTGTTGTCTGGCTGTGTTCTCTTTGTAAGCCCTAAGTTTATAGGAGCCTCTTAACCCAGTGCCCAGAATCCCCCACAACTGGGGACAGAGGAGTGTGTGTGTGTGCTTAAGTGTGCTTTTCTGGGTGGTAATGGCATCGTGCTTTTATTAGATTCCTAAAGTGACCCAACAGAAGTCAACGGCACTGGTTTCCTTCTCTTTTCCTCTCATCTGTTGTGAGGAAACCACCTTGATTTCATTTTGAAAGGCCTGTGACTAAGTGCGTTTGTATCCATTACGTTTGAAGATAAGCAGGAACTCCACAGCTCCTGTTCCTTGGAGGGCGGCTGGGAGGGCATGGCTGAGGTTCTGCGGTGCCCAGGGAGGAGGGGGGAGCCTGGGGAAGACACGCCCTTGCCAGCAGGAGGCTCCCCGAAGGAGCAAAGGCAGCCCCTGGGTGCAGCTTTCTGTCCTCTGGGGACCCCGGCCAGAGAGGGAGCCAGAGTGAGGGAAGTGGAGAGGACTGAGAAAGACAAATGGGACTTGGCCTTGGCAAGTGGAGGTAAGATCTGTCAGGTCTTTTGTCTCTTCACCTCTAACCTTCTGTGAATCTGGATTCCAAGAGACGGAAGGACTTCAGACAGCATTTCTTTGGAAATCCATGGTGGTTTTCAGTTGACTGAATGATTAAATAAATAAAGCAAAATGGCTTCATGGGAGTACAGCCATGTTAACAGAAAACAGAAACCCAGTCTTTGTAAGTCACCTGAAGCTCTTTTGGCAGGGGCCTCAGTCATTTCAACAAAGTAGGTGTGCGGTGTGCGGTGTGCCGAGACCGTCACACGTGATTACCTCATTCGATTCCCAGAACAACCTGAAGACATAGGCTCTGGAGTCACAGTGACCATTGTACAGATGGGGAAGTGAGGCTGGGGGCCAAGGCACTCGCCAGCGTGGCAGTTTGCGGGCAGTCAGGACTGGACGGGCTTCCTGAAGCTGCAGAGCCCTCGCTCCGCTGCTCCCACGGGGCCACCTCTGCGGGCCGCCCCTCTACTCAGGCCTGAGTCAGGGTGGGAGTTGTGTCCTCAGGGCTGCAGCTCCCCTTCCAGCATCTCCTCTCCTCCTCCAGGTGAACGGTGATGTCCAGCTCTCCGGCTCCTTGCAACTCCAAGTGCGGTTCGGGAACCCACCACCTCAGCATCACCTGGGAGCTAGGTAGAAAAGCCCCACCCAGACCTGTGGCGTCAGAACCTGCATTTAACAGGATCTCACTGAGTGAGCCGGGTGCACACTGGAGACGGAGGGGTTCGGCTCTGCGTCTCTCTCCGCCATCTGCAGGTGAGGAAAACCCTTGCTAACCAGGTTTGTAGGAAGCCACTTCCTCAGGGCTGCTGGGGACAGGGGTGCCAGCTTCATTCAGGGCTTGCAGCCTGTCTGTCCTGCTTCAGATTTCCCAGGACTTCCCCCTTCCTTCCCCTTCCAGCCGGAAATCCAGCTCCTCCTGCCCTGCCCACATCCCTGCATTACCTTTTATTTAAAAATAAACTTTTGAACTGAGAATAGTTTTTTTTGAAGATTTTATTTAACTTTAGAGAGAGGGAAGGGAGGGAGAAGGAGAGGGAGAGACACTGATCAGTTGTCTCTCTGATGCCCCCAACGGGAGACCTGGCCTGCAACCCAGACTTGTGCCCTGACTGGGAATCGAACCAGCGATCTTTCGGTTCGCAGGCCGGCACTCCATCCACTGAGCCACACCAGCCAGGACAAACTCAGAATAGCGTTTAACTTACAGAAAGTTGCACCCTCACCCAGTGACCCCCTTGTTAATGTCTTATGTTTCTGTGGAGCATTTGTCCCAACTAAGGGATCGACACTGGTGCATCACTACTGACTCCGCTTCGTTCATTTTCACCAGCTGTTCTGCTAAGGTCCTTCTCTGTTCCAGGGCTCCCTCCAGGGTTCCATGTTACATTTAGTTGTCCTGTCTTCTCAGTCTCTTCTGGTCTGTGACAGTGTCTCTGGTTTTGAATAATGCCCTCAACAGCGTGGAGGCGCACTGGCCAGGTATTCTGTAGAATGTCTGTCAGTCTGGGTCTGTCTGGTGGTGAGACCGAGGTTACGGGTGTTGGGAAGAACACCACAGAGGCAAACACCCTTCTCATCCCGTTGCATCGGGGAACGTGCCATGGACATGACTCCTCACCGGTGGCGCTGAACTGGATCACCTGGCTGAGGTTCTGCCATACCTAACCTTCCCTTTCGCCGCTCCCCACACCTCTGAGGTTTCCTTCCTGGTAGGTAGTCATTCTTTTAGTAGCTAATGTGCTTGCACCGCACTATCTCCATCACCCCTCTCTGGCACCGTCCCCACGGCACACAGGCTGCTGCTCGGATGCTTTCGTTACTGACAAGGTGTTGTGGGAACACATTCTCTGCAGTCGCGGGTCTCCTGGCAGCAGGAAGCCTAAAAGCTAAATGGGAGCTTCCCACCAGGGCCTGGGGGCCAACAGGAGGCTGGGCCTCGGACACGCCAAAGTATGCTCTGGATAAATTAGGAAAGTGTGTTTTATTCAAGTTAAAGGAAAATGTAGATAAAAATATTAGAAGGTGATCAGGAAAAGGGCAAAACTGGGTGTCGAGGGAGGGAGGTATCCAGCCATGCCTGCGTGTTTGCATTTCTTCATATTTTGTTCTGGATTCTGCATCGTCCCTCTCGATCATGTTAGGTGCAATCCAGCCTCATTGTCATGTCAGAACAGCAGCGGTGAACGAGAGCATCCCCCTGTGCTTCCCTCTCTGAGCCCTCTGCCTGTCTGTGCTGTGTGAGGCAGTTCCTACCCCCACCCTGGAGCCAGGGCTGCCTCTTGCCAAATAATCATGGAAAAAATAGGAGTGAAAGATATCCCCCAGGAGCTCCACCAGGCTCAGGAAAGAAAACTCCAGCCCCTGGGTGGAATTGGTGTCTTTAGGGCCCTCGGGTGGGACAGGTACCCACGATTCATGTGACCTGACTCAGCCCCACAGCCCACCCTACCACCCCTAGTGAAATCTATAGAATCATGTCCAGCTTCCAGGATTCTCCATCCAGTGTTGCATCTGCATGGTTCCAGGTTGTCCAGAGATGACAAAATACTGGTGTTTGTCCTTCCTAAAGGGGCAAGTTATGGTCAGCAGTCATGTCCATGTGGAGGGGTCTGCCTATGGAATGTTCTGCAGGATTCTTTGACATCTGACACAGGAAGCATGATGGGTCCAGGTAATATGTCATCGGCCTGTGGTGGGGGGGAAGAAGGGACAGCCAGCTGCCACCATGGTGAATGCTGGTTGTTCACGTGAGATCCTGTGTGGGAGAATGTTCTCTGCACTCACTTAGGAAGAACCAGCTTTGTGATCCAGCTGGACACTCCCGGGAGCCGCACACCTCCCGCAGAGAGAGGGGTGGGGCAAACAGGCCCCTAAAGCTATTGGCAGTTGTTTCTGTCAGCTCCTTTGAATGGCAGTGAGTGGAAACCCACCCAAAGCAGCCTGACAGAACATAGCTGTAGAGGATTCCTCTGTGCCACTTCCCTGAAGGTGGGCTTCAGAAGCTGGGGTACAATGAGACCCCCACTGCCCCGGACATGGCTTATTGGAGCAGGGGTGGGCACTGACCTAGACTGGGCCTGCCAGAACCTTTCTGCTGATCTGGACAAGAGCTACAGTGATCAGGACATCTCTGCAGCCACTGGAGCGCATGCACCCTGGAGCTACCAAGCAGCTGCGTTCAGCCTGGGGCACTGGGAGGACTGAAGGAAGCTCCTCTCCAGTGAGATGCTGGAGACCATGAGGCCAAGGGGGAGAAGGGCTGCCTGGCTTCTAGGCCTTCTTGGGGCCCAGAATGCCACCCATCCTTATAATAATTATGTTATATAATGCTACTACCTTATACTAGCTACCACTTTTGCCTAAGTTAGCCTGAATGAGTTTCTGTCACTTATATCCAAGAAAGCCTAAGACAGAGGGTACTGCAGAGTTTCAGAGATTATCACGGAAAGGGAGGGCGGGAAGCGCCCTGGGGCTCCGGGACTGGAAAAATCATCTCTCCTTCTCTCTTAATCTGCCCATCTGGTCCTTTTCTCCCTCTTTATCTCAGCAGATCATTTTTCTTTCTGGTTTCCAAAGTGAATCCTAGTCGTGAGTCTACACAACCTTTCAGTTCCAGCCATTGGACCATAATCTCTGCATCTAAGTTTAAATATGAGAGACAGGCAGGGGAGAGGTATTGATCAATTCTCCTTGACTTGGGGAACGAAGTGTCCTCACAGGGTATTGATCAGGATCCCTCTATCCCCCACTCCATGTTTTTTAAAAAAAAAATATTGATTTTTATAGAGAGAGGAAGAGAAAGAGAAAGAAACATTGATTTGTTGTTCTACTTATTTATGCATTCATTGGTTTCTTGTATGTGTCCTGACCAGGGATCTAACCAACTGAGCTACCCAGCCAGGGTGCTACCCCCGACCCTGCACTGGCCCCGCCTCTCTTTTATTTAAGAAGAGACAGGATTCCAATTTAAAGTAGCCCAGGAGGAAAAGGGAATGAATTAGCTCTCGTAACTGATGTGAACAGAGTGGAGGGTGTCGCTGGCCAGGCATCAGGCCTGGAGAGGCCTGCGTTGAGCTGACTTCTGTCCCACAGAGGGTCTTAAGAGTCCTTCTGGCAGCAATGTAAGCTCCTCTCCGTGTTGACTTCTGTCATCCCCAAGTCTTAAGCAAAGTTTTGGCAAATGCTAACAATAATAGAAAGACACTAGAGGTCAGAGGCCTGCAGGCAAACCCTGCCTTCAAAACCGAGACAGCGGGAGACATCAGGATTACCTCAGAACTCAGTTGTCTCTCAAACAAGTCTGCTCAGACATCCTCAAATATGCATTTTAGCACCTCTTTCTGCCAGAGTGTTGACACTCGGGCTGGCTTTCCCAGGGCTGAGTGATGCCTCTGTGGGCCTGTGTAACACCTTCCCTGGGGCTCAGAGGCACAGGCAGGAGAGTGAGCCAGAAGGGCATTCCTGCTTCTCAGTCAGTGCCTCTTCTGTTTGCAAATCCCTCAGCACAAACCACTTAGTACCTGTGGACAAATCTGTCCAGGCTCTCAAGACACAATTCTTGGGAGTGAGGAAAGAGGAAGGACTGTCTTTTTCACACCCTCAGCCATCACTTCCTCCTCCCCACCTCTCAGCAATGGCCAGGAAGATGCTGAGAGTGGACGCAAAGGCGGAAGCTTGGGGATCTCAGTGAAGAGAGATTATGGGTAAGGACCTTGACCCTGGGTCTCATGGGCCACTGGGACTGTGCTGCTTTGGGCCCCATTGTCCTGCAAATGTGTGAACTACCATCCAACAAGGTCTAAATTAGTGTCAGGCTGTGTTAATTCGGTAACTCCCTTTTAACAACCTCTTTATTTTGGAAAAAAATCCAAACTTAGAGGATAGTTAAAAGAATAGTATAATCAACTCCTAAATGCCCTTTACCAAGATTTACTGGGAACTACTATTTTACTACATTTGCTTTAGTCTCTCCTTCTCTTACACATACACACAGAGAAATGTGATTATCTTAGTATTTTTTTTTCTGAACTATTGAGGATAATTTTCAGACATACAACCCTTCATCCCTAAATACTTAAGCATATATCTCTTAAGAACAAGAACACTTTTTAGAAAGTTATGTATCCACAGATGAGGTAAATACTTTCTTAATTTTT
>PVJI01016442.1:0-38277 GCA_004026765.1 Micronycteris hirsuta
GACCCAAATAAACTCAATCAGAAATGAAAGAGGAGATATTACAACTGATGCCACAGAAATACAAAGGATTATAAGTCACTACTATGAAGAACTGTATGCCAAGAAATATGAAAACCTAGGAGAAATGGACAAATTTTTAGAAAAATATAATCTTCCAAAACTCAATAAGGAAGAAACAGAAAGCCTGAACCAACCAATAGCAGTGGGTGAAATTAAAGCAGTAATCAAAAAACTCCCAACACACAAAAGCCCTGGACCAGATGGTTTCACTGCAGAATTCTACAAAGCATTTAAGGAAGAACTAACACCTATCCTTCACAGACTATTCCAAAAAATCCAAAATGATGGAAGACTCCCAAACTCTTTTTATGATGCCAGCATCATCCTAATCCCAAAACCAGAAAAAGACACAACAAAGAAAGAAAACTTCGGACCAATATCACTGATGAACATTGATGCTAAAATTCTCAACAAAATATTAGCAAACTGCATCCAGCAATACATTAAACAGATCATTCACCATGACCAAGTAGGTTTCATCCCAGGGATGCAAGGATGGTACAACATTCGCAAAACAATAAGCGTAATACATCACATAAAAAAAAAAGCCAAGACAAAAATCACATGATCATATCAATAGATGCAGAAAAAGCATTCGATAAGGTACAGCATCCATTTATGATCAAAACACTTAGCAAACTGGGAATAGAGGGAGCATTCCTCAACATAATAAAGGCCATATATGAGAAACCTACAGCCAACATTATACTCAATGGACATAAACTAAAATCCTTCCCACTAAGATCAGGAACAAGACAAGTTTGCCCACTATCACCACTTCTATTCAGCATAGTACTGGAAGTTTTGGTCACAGCAATCAGACAAGAAAAGGAAATAAAAGACATCCAAATTGGAAAGGAGGAAACAGAACTGCCGTTGTTTGCAGACGACATGATAGTATACTTAGAAAATCCTATAGACTCCGCCAAAAAACTACTCGATCTAATAATTGAATTTGGCAAGACAGCAGGATATAAAGTCAATATCCAGAAATCAAAGGCATTTTTGTATACCAACAGTGAAACAGCAGAAACAGAAATCAGGAAAAAAATCCCATTTGATATAGTAACAAAAATAATAAAATACCTGGGAATAAACCTGACCAAGGAGGTAAAAGACCTGTACTCAGAAAACTACACAACACTGAAGAGAGAAATCATGGAAGACACAAACAAATGGAAACATATACCATGCTCATGGATTGGAAGAATCAACATCATCAAAATGTCCATACTCCCCAAAGCAATTTATAGATTCAATGCAATCCCCATCAAGGTACCAATTACATATTTCATGTATATAGAACAAACACTTCAAAAATTTATACGGAACCATAAACGTCCCCAAATATCAGCTGCAATTTTGAGAAAGAAGAGCAAAGCAGGAGGGATCACAATTCCTGATATCGAACTATATTACAAGGCCACTGTAATCAAAACAGCTTGGTACTGGCATAAAAACAGACAGATAGACCAATGGAACAGAATAGAGAGCCCAGAAATAAACCCAAGTCTCTACGGGCAATTAATCTTCGACAAAGTGGGCAGAAGCATAAAATGGAATAAAAATATCCTCTTCAACAAATGGTGTTGGGGAAGCTGGATGACTACCTGCAAAAAAAATTGAAACTCGAGCACCAACTTACACCATACACAAAAATAAATTCAAGGTGGATAAAAGACTTAAATGTAAGGCGTGACACCATAAAAGTTTTAGAGGAAAACATCGGTAGGAAAATCTCAGACATTCCACGCAGCAACATCTCCAATGATATGTCCCCTAGAGCTAGGGACATAAAGGAAAGAATAAACAAATGGGATCTTATCAAAATAAAGAGCTTCTGTGGGGCTAAAGAAAATAGTATTAAAATAAAAAGGGAACCAACTGTATGGGAAAACATTTGCCAGTGATACCTCAGACAAGGGTCTGATCTCCAAAATATATAAAGAAGTCATACGACTCCACTCCAGGAAGACAAAAATCCCAATTAAAAATGGGCAAAAGACATGAACAAACACTTCTCGAAAAAGACATACAGAGGGCCCAGAGTCATATGAAAAGATGCTCAACATCATTAGCCATCAGAGAGATGCAAATTAAAACCACAATGAGGTACCACCTCAGACCGGTCAGAATGGTCGTCATCAACAAAGCAACAGATAACTGTTGGAGGGGATGTGGAGAAAAGGGAATCCTACTGCACTGTTGGTGGGAATGCAGACTGGTGCAGCCATTGTGGAAAACAGTACTGAACTTCCTCAGAAAATTGAAAATGGAACTGCCTTTCGACCCAGCAGTTCCACTACTGGGATTATACCCTAAGAATCCTGAAAAACCAATTCAAAAGAACCTATGCACTCCTATGTTCATAGCAGCACAACTCACAATAGCTAAATGCTGGAAACAACCTGGGTGCCCATCTACAAATGAATGGATCAAGAAACTATGGTACATTTATACAATGGAATTCTATGCAGCAGAAAGGAAGAAGAAGCTTATACCCTTTGCAACAGCATGGATGGAACTGGAGAGCATTATGCTAAGTGAAGTAAGCCAGGCAGTGAGGGACAAATACCATATGATCTCACCTTTAACTGGATCATAACCAAGAAAAACAGAAAGCAAGCAAAACATAACCAGAGACATTGAAATTAAGAACAGTCTAACAATAGACAGGGGAGAGCGGGGAGGGGACAATGGGGAGAAGGGTTTTCAGGAATCACTGTAAAGGATGCATGGACAGAACTAAGGGGGAGGAGGGAGGCTGGAGGGAGGGGGGTGGAGGGGAAGGGAGGAGGGGAGGAGAGAAGATGCAAATAACTGTAATTTAACAAAAATAAAATAAAATTAAAAAAAAGACAAAGAAACAATCTTATAAGCAACAAGAGAAAAGGAGACAGTTACCTACAAGCAGTTCCCATAAGACTGTCAGCTGATTTCTCAACGAAACCTTGCAGGCAAGAAGGGGCTGGAAAGAAGTATTTGAAGTCATGAAAGGCAAGGACCTACATCCAAGAATACCCTATCCAGCAAAGCTATCATTTAGAATGGAAGGGCAGACAAAGTGCTTCCCAGATAAGGCCCAGTTAAAGAAGTTCAATATCACCAAGCCCTTATTATATGAAATGTTAAAGGGAGTTATCTAACAAAAGGAAGATAAAAAATATGAACAGTAAAATGATAAGAAACTCACAACTATCAACAACTGAACCTAAAAAAACAAAACAAAACAAAAAAAAAACAAACTGAGCAAACAACTAGAACAGGAACAGAATCAGAGAAATGAACATCACATGGAGGGTTTTCAGTGGCGGGGGGAAGGGGAGGAATAGAGGGGGAAAGTGCGCAGAAAAAGAAGCATAAATGCTAAGCATAAATAGATGGGAGAGGTCAAAAATGGTATAGGAAACACAGAACTCAAAGAACTTATATGTACAACCCGTGGACATGAACTAAGAGGAGGGATGCTGGAGGTTTCTGGGTGCAGGGTGGAGGGGGATTAAAGGAAGAATAATTGGGAAAACTGTAATAGCATAATCAATAAAATATAATTTAAAAAAGACAAGTCTGAATCAATGAGGAGACCATTTATAATGAATAGAACTATTCTAAATTGTGTATCTATTATGTTGATAAATTAGTCATTTTACAAAGTTTTAAGTGGCCACATAGACAACATTCTGTTTTGTTTACTTTGCCACCAGATGATTTAAGTTAAATTTTGTTAATATAATAAATTTATAAATAGAAATAGTTTTCCATACACTTTGTATACTTTGGTTTAAAAAATATGCCATTTCTACAACCTTGAAGAATATTATTTCATATGCATGCAATAGATTGAGTCAAACTTAAATAAGAATATCTGATTGCCCTACTCTCCTAAGGAATGTCCAATTAAAGAGAAAGTGTGACAGTGACTGGAGATAATATCTTGAAGCAAGAAGGAGTCAGAAGATCCGAATCCTGGTTTAAATTACATAACAATATTAATCAAAGCCTAGAAGGAGTTGCGATAGGGTGTGTGTGGTTTTCATTCAGCTAATAAGATAATTTTCCACATATGCTCAATTTTTATAGTTGAAAGTAGACTATTCTAATATCAAATATCAATATATATGTGGGTTCTAAATACTAGTCATTATTAGTTTGTAGTGAAATATTTACAAGATTGGTTGGGGCAGGAAAAGAAAAAAAAAGTAGATTTTTAATTAAGAAAACTAATTATATTTTTCAATGGAAGTAAGTTGTCCGTGCCTTACTTTTTTTTCCATGAGATTACACTGTTTCAGGAAAGCCAAAATTCTGAAGCTGTTATCATACACACAGTAATGGTAAACTGAAGAGCATCCACAGAGTAAAATTCATCAAGCATCAGCTCATTAAACAGAAAGGCCTTTGAGTTACTGGGACTGGGAGATGTTTAATGGCCGAACATAGGAGGGTTAAATGGGCCCAAACAGGAAGAGATATATTTTCAAGAAATTATTCTTCACAGAAATTGGGGTAAAATTGTTCCTCCTATGCCTAAAGGACACAAGGAATGCTGAGGGGACCAGAAATAATGCAGCCAACAATGAAAAGACAGGTTGATTAACATGAAAAGACAATGTGTAATGCTGTTAACACTGGCCTTCAGAATTTTAAGGAAAATATTAAAGGGAAGCCAAACATTCTGTAGAAACCATCTGATAGAGGCAGTATGTGAAGATCCTTTTAAAAGCTTTTCAGCAATTTCATAGGCAAAAAACTTTCTGCTTTCAGTGAAGAGGCCTAGCAGCAAGAGCCTGTCCCCCAAAGTGCTGTGGAAGGTACGGAACTGGAAGACAAATCCGGGAAGAGAGATGACGTAAACTAAACTACACTCATTCTCTTTACATCAGAGTTCTCTGTCTTTTCCTTATATTAGTATCACCTGAAAAAAATTTTAAATGACTACAATCAAGCTTCACTTCCACTAAAATCGCAATTTCCATGTGATTTTAGTGGAACATCAGTGTTGCTCCATTAAAATGGGTAGACTTTATCATAATATTATTATATTAAGATAAATCAGGATAGTTATATCAGACTGCATTTCATAGTTATTGATTAATCCCAATAAACAAAAGCAACTGGAAGCTGCCTATAATCTAACATGGGATTTATTTATAGCTTCATCGAGAACATCACACTCTGTGAAGAGCATTAGAGACACAGGAAGAAGGACCTATGAAAAGCTTGCTATTGGATTTGAGATTGTCCCGGGTGATTTGAGGGAAGGCTGGAGGGAGGAAGGGTGTAATCTGGATTGGGTGCCCTCAGGAAGCAGGAGCAATTTCTTGATTGACCTTAATAATTTTTATCAAGGAGATAAAAGAAATGAAAGTATTTGATGTGTCATTTGTAAATGTAAGGGGCCACTCAGGGAGCCAAGAGAAAAGAGTGTATTGGATTACTCTTGTGGTTGCACAGTGTCCTTTTCTTTGGCTTATGTTTAAAAATGAGGCAAGATTGACCTTGTTTTTGAATGTGTCCAAATATTTTTGGCATTCTGTGAAGTTATTGTTAAGTAAGGAATACTACAATTTAACTTTAAGCTGTCAGCTTCTAGAGACTTTTAACCTCACAAGCTTATATAATAACACGTAATTTTATTTTAAGGTGTTTTCAGTCATCTTCAAGAAATTTTATGTCTCTATAAAATGTGGGATTTAAAAAATACTTTTGAGGGTCTCTATACATATAGACAGAGATGGATAAACCTTGTTTGAGTTTCTAATGTGGAGCATTGATAAAAAGAAAAACAAAGGACCCCTTACAAAATACTTTAACATGATCTATGGTAGAGTTTGTTTTGTTTTATTTTCACTGAGTACAGGATATGGAACATTACACCCTCGCTGGTGTGGCTCAGTGGATTGAACACAGGCCTTCAAACCAAGGGGTCACTGGCTCATTCCCAGTTAGAGCACATGCTTGGGTTTCGGGCCAGGTTCCCAGTGGGGGGTGCTCGAGAGACAATCACACATTGATGTTTCTCTGCCCCTTTTTCTGCTTCCCTTCCCCTTTCTCTAAAAATAAATAAAATGTTTAAAAAAAGATATAACATTACTTTGTCTCCCTCTTTTTTAAAAAAAATTCTCACCCAATGGTATTTTTATTGATTTTAGAGAGAGAGGAAGGGACAGAGAGACAGACATTAATTGTTCGGTTGCCCCCCTTACACTCCCCGATTGGGATCAAACTTAGGTATGTGCACTGACCAGGATTCAAACCCACAACCTTTTTTGGTAAATGGGACAATGCTCCAACAAACAGATCCACCTGGCCAGGACATAATATTACCTTCTCTTTTCAGTTTTACGACAAATCCTAAGCCATATAGTTTTCTATTGGATGTGTGTTTGTGTGTGTGTTGAGTTCTTTGTGTATGTATATGTGTATATCAAAGAGGACATGTTTGTACATTATTATTATTAGGTTGTGATGATCTGTTTTCAAGAAGCTAGAATTTCCAATACAAATTCCAGGAGGAAAAGGTACTAATTTAAAATTGAGTCCAGGATTGATTTCATGGAGGAAATTAAAAAAAAAAAAAAAAAAAGATGAAGAGGCAAGAAAATGAACATATCCACTTCTTGAAATCAACTAATCTAGATGTTTATCCTTCATGTGATTTAGGGACACTTTCCCTGGGAAGTTAAAATGCCTTTTAAATGTCATTGGGGAAACATTCAACCCTTAACATCAATAAAAAGAAGCATATATATAATAATAAAAGAAAAAAATTCCCTGTGACATAGGGAAAGTGCCATTAAAATGACAAAATAAAAAAAGAACAGAGCAGGTTTCAGTGGGGTTTTTGTTTGTTTGTTTGTTTGTTTTAAGCAAGCAGTTTAGCCTACAGAGGCAGGGTCACATAAAAAAACAATTCTGCATTATGATACTGCAAGAAATTTGGAAAAGAGCATCATGAAGTCAAAGCTGGAAAGGTGGACAGCTTTTTGTGAATTCTGGGGGGAAAAAAAGTAGCCTTTTAAAAAAATCAACAACAGCATTCTGAGATTCATGTCAGGAAATGTCAAGGTCATTTAGCATTTGCGATGTTTCTACACCAGTCATTGTATTTTGAATTCCAGAGTAGTAAAATAAAAGATAACTCTTCCAATCAAGAGGTTATTGCGATAAAGCAGAGACAGGATGATAAGGTTTAAATATCAGGGAGTAGCTGTGGCAATGGGGAGAGGATGGAAAGAAGACATGTTAATGAAGTTAAATAAAGAATGCTTTGTGTGTTCTTAGAGAGTGAGTGAGAGTGAGATTGCTTTTTTCCTTCTGATTGGCATGTGAAGGGAGGAAGATGCATGAACTAAGATGAGAGATGCAGATGTTTTAAAATAACTACATATGGTGTCAAATGGGTACTGGACTTATCAGGGTGATTGCTTTGTGAGTTATATAGATGTTTAATCACTAGGTTGTACACCCGAAGTTAATATAATATTGTATGTCAATTGTAATTGAAAAATACGTTTTTTAATTATAAAAACTTAAAAATAAAATAAAATATACTCTTACTGTACAAAAAATATGCAGAAGATGAAGGAAGATCTAGAATAGGAAGGAAGGTAATGAAGTGAATAGATTGGATCACCACTCTGTAGAGTAAGCTCACTACTGAGTATAATCTGAAAATCACCCAGGGTTTGAAATGGTAGCTATAGGAGTGATCAAACCTTGAAGGAAGGTTTATAGGAAGGAAAATAAGAGAAATTACCAACATTATGAGGGAAGGACAAACACAAATGATGGAACACAGAAGGTCTTGGAAGTGAGAAAACAAACATTTGGTGCTGCCTGAAAAGCCAAGGGCAGAGACTGAGGGGGCGGGCACAGAGCGGAATAGGCAGCAGCGTGGAGACCGCAAAGAGCTCCTCGGATGTAGCCACTGAAAGATCATTTTACATCCCAGCATATTTCAGTGGAATATAAAAGCGAAAACCAGACTGCAGTGGGTGGAAAGAGCAAATATGATGTGAGGAACATAAGACAGGAAATATGGAAATATGCTCTCACTTGTTCTCTGGAAAGGAAAACTAGGGTGACACAGTGAGGAAAAATTTCGTCTGAGAAAGAATATATCTTTTGATGTTTTTAGTACAATAAAGGTTTTGTTGTTTTATTCATCAATGAAGTAGATAACATTGAATACCTAATATGTGCCAAGTATTATATAAAATTGATGTCATTCTATATATGATATTGTTATGTCATGTTTTTTTTGCCTAAAATTCAAGACTGTCATGTTACTCAATAAGATTTGGTGATAGAAAGATAGATATATAGGTAGATTATAATTATTATAGATTATTGTTCTATAATACAGTCATACAGATTAAATACTTTAGATGTTTCAAATTTGAATATTATTAATAAAATTTAATTAGTATCCTTGCACATGTACCTGAGTATACACTAAAAATAGTTATTTGAAGAGTGTATGTGTGCATTTTTTTTTCTTCCCTAAAAATGTTAGGGAGTCTTTATTATCATTTGATCTGGCCATAACATCTGTTAACACCACTCTGCATTGGTTTTCTAGGTCTTAATGCCAAGATGCCAAGTTGCTGAATTCCTTGACCTGAAGCCTAGGAAAACTTTCATAAATTTAGGTCCCTGTCAATAAAGCAGTCTCCTGTGACATCAATAAATAAGCTATAACAACTCACAAATGAAGTGGAACTATGCAAAGTAAATTTTTTTTTCCCTTAAGTTGTGCAACAGATATCTCAACAAATCACAGGCCCTCTGAAATTTCAATGAGAGGAAAAAGCCATTTTATTTTTCTGGTTTTTTTTGTCCTACACTTTGGCATGTGTGCCTCAGGCATCTAGATTTTCTGTTACACCCTTCACTTTGGAACAGGTCATCATAAGCTTGTCACTCTGATGGGCCAACAACATATTCTGTTGTAGGGTCAGATGATCAAGAACTTTTGAGGCCTAAATTGTAGCGAATAGGGAGAATTGATCTCAGTACACCTGATGTGAGATCCTGTAATGTCAGGTGTGCTAGGATCTGACACTAATTATAAATTTGAGAGTCTGAAGTCAGTCATGGCTGAGGTCTGAGTTTAATTGGCTTCATCTCCCTGGGTAACTTTCTCAGATGAGATGTTCAGGAAAAGCATTAACAGGTACAATGTAAAAAAGGAGGAATAACTGACTCAACTTTCAGAAAGACTCAGTCCATCTGAGTCCCTTTCCTTCATCTCACATATTTCGTTCTGTCCATGACGACCCCTTCTACTGTCACAGACCCAACGCCTTGCTCAGTGCCCCCAGATTTTGCATAAATGCCCTGGCAACGCTGTGAATTCTACTTATATAATTCATAATTTAGCAACTCGTAGGATCAAACATTCATTTCATTCAATTACCTTAGCTCTGCTGTGGCCAGTTATGGATGCATTTAGCATTGAACTAGGTTTTAGGAATGGGAACATGTCATTCTCATTTAATTCTACTGCAATCTTAGGAGAATCTGCCTAAACTTCTCAGTATTTGAAACCATTGTGCCCTTACAGAGCATCAGCAAAAACAGAGGTTTTACCAAAACCGTCCTGGCTTATTTCAATGTAACAGTTTTTGATAATTATTTATTTTTTAAATTTTTTAAAAGTTGTGCAAATACTAACCCAGATAGGAAAATAGATATACATACTACTTTCTCCAGGCAAAGTAAACATACAGGTACCTTGTTGAGTTGATCCAGAGTCACCAGTGCCTCTATGCACCTGGGAAAGAGTGAATAAAAGGCATCTGTGAGAGGCAATAAAAATACCAGAATTATATATATATATATATATATATCATATATACAATATCATATAATATCATAATATTATATGTGATATCATATGATATCATATATATCATATATATCATATCTATCATATCTATGTATATAAGAGATAAGACAAACTGAAGGAAAACTAGCAGAAACAATAAACAGGGAAAGATCCATAGGAAACTCAGATAATTGAATTGAAAAACACAAATAAAATAACTAAGCCAAGTCTGAAATATTTTTCCCAAAGAAGTGAAAACTATAAAAATTGACCTAGCTGATTAAAATTCAAATACTTTTATAAATCTGGAAAAATAAGTGAAATTTAGAACACAATAGAAAATTTTAATATGATTTAATTATATTTTCTTTCAACATCTAAAAAATGCCACTGTCCTTTGGCATTCAAAAAGTTGATGTGAATTCTAATTGTAATTCCTTTGAATTTAGTATCCCTGTACCTTAGAGCACCTTTTTCCCTTTGTCTTTGATATTCTGCAGTAACACAAAAATTTGTCTAAATTAGTGCTTCTTTAATCTTAGGATGTAGATTATCCATTGTGAAAAATCACCAGCTATGATCACTTCAAATATTGTCTTGCTGCTATTTTTTCTATTGTGTCTTAATGGAACTCATTATAGATTAATGCAGGACCTTCTCATTCTGCCCTTCATTACCATCCCTTTTGCTTTTGCAACATATTTTGATATTAATAACATGGTAATAACAGCTATCATTCCTGTACCTGAATTTTGTTCCAGGAAGTGAATGAGTACTTTACATTTAATTCCTAAGCCTTACATTGGAACCTAAAAAAACAGAGATTAAGTAACTTACTAATGCTCACAGATTAGCTCCAGTGCTGGTTTCTTTTCAGCTTTATGTACAATTCATTACCCAATCAAGGTTTAAATTTATTTCAATTGTTAAAAGTTTTATGAGGCTTACTGTTTTTTTCTTTTCATATGCATGTGCTTTTACAAAATGTACTATTCTTGTTTTATTAATATTAATTTGAAATTGATCTCTTTGAACACATTACTATGCATATTAAATATCTCTTGTGCTATTTTAATATTTGTTTCTTGTGTGTCAGATCTCATATTCAGTTCACCTAATAGTTATCTCTCCTGGAGTTTATTTCTTTTTTTGTTTTGCACCTTAGTTTATGCAATAATCTTCAGCAGGCTTTTTTTAGCTATGAGATTCTCTTTGAGTTACCAGCATATACTTGTGTCGTTTTGTTAATGGTGAGAGGCAGCAGCTGTTACCAGCGAAGTTAGACCTCAATCCTTGAGTTTGGCTAAGAAAGAGCTCAGAGCCAAGAATTCAAACATATAAGTGAAAGTTTAGAAAGTCACAGAGGTAAAAGAAGTGAGGCAACTGGGTTACATGTGTTCACGTAACAAGTTAAAGGCAAAAGTAGGGTCCTTGGAGCTTAGGAGATAGAAAACCAAGGTACCTACCTTGAGAGAAGAAAGGGAGGGGAAAAGGGTGGGTATGCTCTAGAGAGAGTGAGCCACCTGAGGAAAAACGGGTGTGGGGAAAGGTGCATGTGTTGGCAAGAGAAAGGTGGGGAGGGGAGGAGAAAGGGAGAGGGGGAGAGAGACAGAGCTCACTGGCAGGGTCCTTGTCTTGAGGGTTTTTATCAGGTTTCCACAGGTAGGGATTTTAGGGGAGGTATCAGGGAAGGATCTCAATATAATATTCGTCAGCTTTCCAGGTGTGCCCTTTCAGTGTCAAGCTGTCTACTGCTTGGTCAGCACCAGGGGGTCGTTAGTCATTGCATCTGATCCTGATGTTAGCCATGGTGTCACCCTTCCTGGCCTTGCTGCTTTCCTGGTCCTGGAGCTTAAACGGGACTGAGGCCTAGATATTATCTCCAGTTTGACAAAAGTGCTGTCTCTGTGGTCAACACACCCAAGGTGGTGTTCCTATGATTACTTGATGCGGGTCAGAACCTGAATGTCCTAAGATCTTTTTGTTAAATTTATTTATCATTGATATTTAGAGAGAGAAAGAAAGAGAGTAAGAGCAAGAGAGAAACAGAGAAACATCAATTTGTTGTTACATTTATTAATGCATTCATGATTGCTTCTTATATGTGCCCTGATGGGAGATCAAACCTGCAAACTTGGTGTATTGGAATAACATTCTAACCATCTGAGCTATGTGGCCAGGGTCTGTCCTGGGGTTAATGCTTAAGGGAGTGGTTGAGCAAAGTCTTGTATGTAAGTCATATGAGGCTATTCTCTGCCCCCTTGACCCTCTTCCAGGGGTGCTAAACTTCATGGCTAGCTGTATGAAAGGTCAGGGAGTATAAACTGCATGAGTAACAATGTGCTAAGGGTGGAAGGGTCACTCTTGGGGTAAGGTCCTACCCTATAGTACTTGTTTCCCAGTTTTGTCCATTGCTAGGCACCTGGGACTTTCCGCCCTGCTGACATTCTGTACCTGGCCTATCATTCTCGCTCTGCTCATGCCTGTCTAATTGCCTGTTCTATCAGCTTCACATGCTATAGAAATAACAGAAGTTTTGAGTTTCCTTTGTCTGAAATACCACTCTATTATGATATTGTATACCTCTACTAATTATGCACAAAATATCAATCTTAAGTTATCTGAAAAACACAGTAAATGTGCATGTGGACCCATACCAGCACACAGCAGATTTTAATTTCTCGTTTCTTTCCAGTGACACTTTTACTGCACACACAATCCCGCCTGAGTGACACACTTCCTTATCATATTGTTAGGCCAGGGGCTGATATTATTTTAGACTCTGTTACATGAAATGATCTGTCCTTCTCTGAAGCTTCAGCTCCAAACTGGAGAGATTTTTCATACTGCATCCTAACTTATTTTTTAGCCAATGTCTTGCTCAGAAAAAATAGCCTATTTAATATCTCCCAAAGCCTTGTGGCTTTACTTTCTGTTTTATAATGGTACCCTTTCTTTCTTTTTTTATCATAAAAATGCAATCAGTTTTATTAGATACAACAGACATAAAATAACTATGTCAATTTTCTTTAAAGTTTCTTAAAATTTAACTCTGAACATTATCATCACAAACCAATAATGAACAACTCCTAGACAGGTACTTTGGAATAGTACTGTGGTCAACAATTGTCCTGTAAATGCTTAGCTCAGCATTTTCAGCACTGCAACTATTTGTAGTTCTATATACCCCTTTACTGGGAGTTCTGTACAGAGACATCCAGCAGCTAACTTTCAAAGATGCTCAGCAACTATTTATTGAATGAATGAATGAATGAATGAATGAATGGATGGATGAGGCACAACAGAACATAAGCATTTCTGCTAACATTTATAGGCAACCTTCTAACATCTAGGGTAGCTCCCATGCTCTCCTCACTTCTTTTAAAAGATACCAGAATAGAACACAGGTTTGGCCTCCTGGTTCCTGCTGTTCAGAGATAATTAAAACTTTGGGATCTTATGCCTTTATTTTTTGGGTTTCTCTATTTTTTTTTCATGGGTTTACTGCACCATTGTGAAAATATTTATGAAATCTTTCTTTGGAGCCATTTGCTGCTTCCCTCAGCTCTGACATTAGTGTACAACTGCATAATGGAATCCTTTTCTTGTTCATTTCTAACATGTGAAAGTCCCTTTGCTGCTATAGAACTAAAGGCTGCATTTGAAATATCCTATTGTTATTCATCCAAACTTTTAATGTGTTTGCTGTTATTTGAGGTGTTTTGTGTCCTCTCTTTCCCAGGAGGTGAACCTCTTAAAAGAAATCCTAGAGAACAGTTTAATAATATATCTTCTTGATTCAAGGTTCAGGGAAATCCACCTATACATGCAGAAGTGTTGTGGAAATTCAACAGGACTTACTGGCAAGCCTGCTCACTGGAAAATTCTACAGTTTCTCCACTGCCTCTTGCTCTACAGTTCCAACTTCCTGTACTGCAGGAGTGTTTCAGTCAACCATAAATCAGGTTCCTCTAGGGGAGGCAGTAGATGGTTGAATAGCTCCACTGCAAGAATTTGCAGTTCCTTCCAAGCAACTATTTGCCTTGCCCATCATGCTCTTCCTTTCATTCTTTATATAAACTGAGGAGTGATCACGTATAGTGGTCTTACCACATTAAACAATGTGGTGTGCACCCCGGAGACTGTACTTCAAAAGGTTCCATGAGGAGGAGTCACATTGTAGTTTTTCTTGTAAGTTAGCCAGGTGACCGCTCGGCGAGCTGCCTATGGAGCAGCCCTACACCAAGAAATAGACAAAAGTCACACATGAGGTAACTATGCTATGCTATTCACTATGCTATTCACTTTTTATTGGATGCAGGTTCACTCAAGGTACACCATCAACATACATTAATATCCTACTCACACTCACTATCTAAGAGGAATATAACACACATAGCAATCAATGGGGGATAATGAACCTGAGTCCCAAAGCCTCAGTCAACGAGAGACAACATGGTAGGCAAGGGAGTCATCAGCAGCTTGAAAGGAAGAGCTGGTCTCATGGTTCAGAGAGAGTTTGGTCTTGACCCAGCAGAGCAGAGCCTTCAGCAGCTGATGCAAAGAGAGATTAGCACTCTGGTGTGTGGAGCTCAGCTGTCTCAGCAGTGGTCTGAAGTCTACCTCAGTTATACCCATGAGGTCGGTGCACTCCTCTCCTCTGGGTTTCTTGATAAATGTCTGTGGACCCCTGATGACAGGTAGGGAATTTCCCTGGGAGCCTATCTGTGGGTGGTCCCACTCAGCAGGCACATCTCTTCTGGTCATGTGTGCAGATATCTTAGGCGTGGCTCCTTATCATATATGCCTCAAATAACTTAGTTTCCTTCTTGAACCAAAGTGTCATGGCTGACTGACAGCTTTCTTGGTTGACATGAGTGATTACATTTTGCTATGTATACTTTACCTATACTGATCAGACTAATGCCATTTTATTGGTCCTGCTTTCCACAAATAAATAATATAAACAACAAACAGCCTTGGCTAGGTTGTTCAGTTGGTTGGAGCACTGTCCTGCACATTGAAAGTTTGGGGGTTCAATCTCAGGTATGTCAGGTCACATACCTAGATGGTGAGTTTAATCCCCAGTTGGGGCATATATGGGAGGCAACCAAAGGTTGTTTCTCTCTCACATAAATATTTCTCCTTCTCTCTGTCTCTCTGCCCTGCCCCTCCCTTCTTTCTTTAAAATCAATAACATATCTTCAGGTGAGGATTACAAAAATTTGTTTTATTTGCAAGTCTGAATTAGGAAAAATAAATTCCACTATTGCATCATATAGTTTTCTATGGATATCTAGTTAAGTCAGGGTATTTACCTAAGATAGATTTGCCTATATCCCCAATTGTCACAATATTATTATTTATTATTAAAATAATTACATATTTCAGCATATTCCCCAATAAATTATAACTTCTGGGAATACAATGACTGGCACAAAATAGTTCTTTAATATATACTATTTAATAACAATTTAAATAATAACATGAGAAATAGTAACATTGTGCAATAAAAATACTTAAGATCATAAATTGATCTTCAATAACTAGTAATTGAGAAATGACATAAAAACTCAGTATAATATAAGAGTAATTATAAATTTTGGAATAATTCATTTGATCATGTTTTGGGTGATATAACATATTTCTTCTAGAATTCCTCAGTAACTACTATAACTCTTTAGCATATATCAGATATTGACAGTTCATTAACAATTCATTAGAAATGGGTAAAGGAAATGTATTTTGCATGGTAGATTCTTACTCATAAAATGTATTTGAAGTTTGGGCCAAATTCAGCATTTCAGGAGGACTAAATATCCTTGCCTAGCAATAATAAAAAACACAAACATGCAGGGTTGAAATGACCCAAAAAAAGCTATAAATTTTGATGTATTTCATAAGATACCCCAATATGATGTACTTTATTTTTCTGTTACTTTTTCTCTGACTGCCAGTTTATAGAAGTTGCTTATCAGTCTCCAATCTCCTGCAAAATTCATGCATTCATCATTTATTCCATTTTCTTAATCATAAAATCACTTCATCTGAACTTTAGAGAGTATTTGAAATTATTTATCAATATACAAAGGAGTCTAATTACTTTTTATGAATAAACACATGAGAAGATGGTATATTAAAATGCTTTTTTGAATAAAGAAAAAATATCACAAATTTTGTAAAAAATATCCACATCTAGGCTTGAAGTATGATTTTAACCATATATAGAATTTAATAGCAGTCTAGTCTGGGGGTAGGAAAACTATGGCCTGTTGACCAAATCCAGCTCATTGCCTGTTTCTATAGAAAAAGTTTTATTAGAACACCACTAAGCTCATTAATTTTGAAATTATCTACGGTTACTTTCATGCTATTATAGCAGAATGAAGTAGTTGCAAATAGGCCTATAAAGCCTAAAATATTTACTATTTAGTATTCAGTATTGTGCTGAATTTTGGCTAGACTGAGATCATTTTTTATTTATCTTGAGATTCATGCCATTTGAGTTATAAATGTTACATAAGAATAGTGAATATTTCTCTGGCTGGAAAATCCACAAAACTGGAAATCTTTAACTGGACACCTTTAACTTTGGACTTTAGACCTTTAAATATTTACCTATAAGTAAGTTATAGATAACTATACAGTGATTTATAAGATAAGATTGTAATTTTTGTTTTCACTTTCTCTCTTGTTATTATAATGGGGAATGGAATCTCAGTCCACATCTGTAATACAGAATAAGTGTACCAGGTATGTCCAGAAAGTGTCCATCCATGCAACATGAAAAATAGAGACATTTATTGAAGAAGATACAAGATACAAGAAACGTTATACATAGGACAATGACACCCCAGGCCCCTTCCAAGTAGGCACCTTGGGATCTCACACAGTTCTCCCAGCATCTCTCTCACTTTTCAAAACACTCTGCAAAATCTTTGTGATGCATGAGTGGGCATGCTGTCATGATGAAGCTACCAGTCACCAGTTGCCCATAACTGCAGCCATTTCTGTCATACTGCATCTCTCAACCAAGGAAGAACATTGAGGTAGTACTCCTTATTAATTGTTTGGCCTGGGGGGGGTGTACTCATGATGGGCAACACCTTCCCGATTGAAAAACACAGTTAATATGGTCTTGAACTTGCTGCAGCTTTGCTACACCTTCTTCAGATGTGGAGAACCAGGAGACTTCCACTGAGGTGACTGAGCATTTGTTTCCAGATCATAGCCATAGACTCACAATTCATCTGTGGTCATGACCTTCTTAAGGAAATCTGGTTCACTGGTAGTGGTTTGAATCAAGTCATTAGAAACTGCAGCATGATGTTGCTTCTGCTCTGGCAGCTGAAGCCACAGAACAAATTTTCCCATGGCATGTTTCATGCCAAGATCCTGTGTCAATACCTCGGGCACAGTAGTTTAGGAATCCCCAGCTCAGTGTCTAGTTCTTGCACCATCAGTTGCTCATCTTCATTGATTGCAGCCCATTAACATTCAACATTCTCAGGTGGTCTGCCTGTTGCAGGCCTTCCAAAATATGGATCACTTTCAACAGATTCTCAACTATCTTTTATTTGTGCCACACATTTATTTGTGCTGCACTCATTACATGATCCCTGAAAGCCTTCTGAATCATCCAAATAGTTTCTGCAGATGAGTGTTCAAGCTTAACATAAAATGTGATGCAGATGCATTGCTCTACTCGCTCAGCCATTTTGAATGCAATAGCCACACAGTACACCTGCTCGCTCAACAGTGTTTACTGTCCCCACTGACTAGTACAGTGAAGTTGTCATTGTTCACGCATGTTTACTTCAGTCCACTCTCCTTGGCTGCCAGGTCACATTGATGTCACACAAAATTTTCTCATTATATTAACAATGGCTGGAGTTTTTCTGGACAAATCTCATATGTTAAATGTTTCAACTATAATTTCTACTTTAAATCCATATTTCTTCTGGGTTGGAAACTTTTAAACTCAGTGTGTTGATATGTAGATTTTCCTCTTTTGATAATTTCTATGTATATGTGAACTACAGAAATATTGGGATGACTGGTTATGGTTGTGCTATCTTGTTTTAGTCATTAATCCAGATTCATTCCAGGGTTATCCAATATTTTATGTGGCATTTGCTCAAGTAACCTAGACAGTTCATCATAAGACATTTCTTCTGTTACCCATTCCTTTACATGTCTATTGGATTTTGCTTCTATTTCAAGGCTATTCCTGGGGACATATGGCTCACCTTGCTCTTTCTATAACACTCTGTGGCAGAGAAATCCCTATAGGCTCCACTTAACCTATTCTTGCTCTATAACTTGTGTGTGTGTGTAGCCTTCTGTGGCTCTGCCTGAGAGTAAAAAGTAGAGACCCTTTTTTAGGCATAACAAAGCCCTATCATTTACATTTTGTCTCCCTCCATACAGTGTACAAAAGAAAGCCCAGCATTTTTCAAATCTCACTTCTAATATATTTATTTATGCCCAGTAGTCTTCTCCTTTAAGAGATAATGCTCTATACAAATTAAGCTCAACAGAAGAGCACATACCAATATATCCTGCCTCATCTTTCTGCAAAAGGAGGAAAAAAAAAAACCTGATCTGTTTAAATGAAGATAAGAGAACAAAAGGAAGACAAAGTTAATGAACAAAAATAAAAGTCTTTTAATATTTCTGAAATAATATTCACTGAACTGATTGTGCCTGCTTAATCTGATCAAATATTAATATTATATGTCAATATCTCTGAATGCAGAAATATTATTGGTCAGAATAGGTTTAAAGTAAAGCAACAATTAACCCATGAATCTAGGTAGTATAATGTGATAAATGTTAATTCTATTTCAACATATATATCCACTGCAAGTTGGTGTAGGGGTCTGTGCCACAGCATCACTCAGGACTTACTGTGATGGAGGCTTCACCAGTCTGAGATCCACTCTTTGAAACCTGAGTCAATTTACATCATCAAAAAGAGAAAGAAAACAATAAAAAGGCTGGAAAACAATGCAGAGACTTTATTCTGACCCAGCTAAAAACGTAAAATATGTCACTTTAGCTTTCTTATTATGGACCAGAGTTAGTACACAATTCCACTTAAAAAATAGTTAGAACATGAGTTTTCTGGATGGTCAGTCAGGAGATATTTGAAATGAGATACAGTAGTATTTTTAACACAGGAGATATTATGTGACCGTAAGTTTCAAAATCTTTTAAACTTTTGTAAGAGACTCAGGATCATATTTTCAAACCATCTGATAAGACATATCAATGCAAAGAAACAATTCTATCTTAGAAGAAAAACAATAAACTAAGAACACCAGTTTGTCTAGTCAGAACCAAGTAAAGATAGCTCCTCATTCTACAGAAAACAAGTGAAGGCACATTTGTGCTTTCTCCCCAATACGTTCCACACATCAGAACCTCAAAACACATGTACTAGTTAATTGATTCTTTTACTGTATAACCATAATGGAAAGATAGAGTTCATAGCAAAATAAATAATAGTAACTTTTTAAGTTTTGTTTTTGCCATGTTAATGAAATATATTTTAATTATGTAAATATATAAATACTTAATAAACATTTTCATTATTGTGCATTTTTTCTCTTTATATACTTTCTTCATCTTCACTAAGTGAATTTTCATAAAAGACAGGAAAGACAGTTCTATATTCAAAGCATATATTAACACGGTGTGCCCTACCAAAAATTTTCTTAAGTGACTGGAAGGGAAAGATTATCACAGAAGAACATGAATTGTCTTTTGTTTCATATATATATATATATATATATATATATATATATATATATATATGTAAAATGCATGTGTGTGATATATTTAGTTTGAAAGAAATGCTTTTAAAAATAAGGAAAGCAAAATAAAATACGGAAGATAGTAAAAATTAAATTTTATTATTGATTATCATTTTTAAAGTAAACAGAAATGCACTTTTCTTTTTTATTGATTTGAACCAAAGAACATGATAATTTTTGCAGAACATATGTTTTTGTAATTGCTAGAAATGTAAAAATGATTATTATAAGAAAGAATATATCTGGAGCTGTATATTATAACTCTTTCAATTGCAAGTCTATCACAATGTAGAAAAAAAAAAAACTAGTTAGGAAAAACTTGTAAATCTAAATAGGTTTGAGTCAGCAAACAGGCCACATGGCTGGGGAGTCCTGATTCACTTCCTTTCATTTTAGTCCCCCTACCGAGTAAACTGAAGTTTAAATTACTGTCTTCAAAGTTTAATTTATTTTCTTAGTCAAGCAGTTAACTATATTTATAGAGGCCTGACAATTCTAGGAAGAAAAAATGCTGATAGTAGCACTCACATGAGAGAAGGATAAAAAAAAGTAAATCTGTATTTAAAATGCTAATAAAAAACTTTTCTTAAAAAGCATATGCTTATAATTTACCAATAATTTAACTTTTAGGAAACTAACATATCAATTTACTTTTAATCAGAATTACTCCTTTCTTTAATTATATAGTCATTTGTTTAATCCGGATTCACAACCCACAACTATATATCTTACCTAAGTGGATTGAAGCTTAATGTTTGAAAAAATAATATTCTCATCCTATAGGAAAATGTCATCTTATTTTAACACCCATAGAAAAATAGATGCATTTATTTTGTTATATATATAAATATATACATGAAAAATGGTTATGGAGTTAAAGTCATTAGGGGTATGTGCCATGATGTAATGTATTTTCTTTTACTGGAAATGCACAGGCATAAACTTAACTCCAAGAGCTGCATTATAGATGGGGATTCTTACATTAGATGAAGTTAAAATTACATGTCTTCTAAATAATGTTCAAATTATGAATTAATCTTTTAGATTCAAATCCTCTCCACTATAAGAATCTCCATCTGTAATACATTTCTTGGAATTAGCTAAGTTTATACTTACATATTCCCAATAAAAGCAAATATACTACATAATGACATAATACCGCTAATGACTTTAACTTCATAGACACTTTAATGAGATTGGGCTGCCTTGGGGCCCATAGGAGGCTTATTTGATGCAGGATGGGAGTGCCCTTGGAATCCACATCTGTGCCAAAGTGAAGGAAGAAGGATTGCACAGAGAAGTGGATTAAACTAGAATGAAATTACAAAAGGCCTCTGCCAATATTTAGGAGAGCTTGGGAGCTAGGATGGCCCTTCAAACTTAACCTGTCTTCAGAGAGCGGGGTCACTCTTTATAGTGCTGTATAAGCCCTCATTGGACTTAAGGTGCCTCTGGGGAGGGCCTTTGACCTCAGTGGAGGTGGCATTTTGGGGGTAGCAACTTGGCTATGAGCTCTCAGGCTTCAATACACTAAGCCGCTGGGGGGATGAATGCTTCAATCACAAAAGATAGATATGTGTGATTTATCAAAGGTTTTATTTAGCCCAATTGCTTCACTAAGATCATTTTTAATAATGCAATGTTCAAACAGCTTCATAATATTCTGATTGATCTTTCTTGAGAAAACTTTCAAAAAGGATAATAGGATGAATTATACTCTCACCTGTGTTCCCCACCCTTGCCAATGGACCAGAGTTCTCAAATGATATTCATTGACTCTGTCAACTACTACTCATTGAAGAATTTTCTTAACCTAGACTAGTACATTTGTGAAGGGATGATCAAGAACCTCATTTCTGATGGTCTAAGTTCATGGTACCATACCTTTTTCAGGTCATAGTAAATATAACAGTCCATTTGCTATCAAGGTTTTACTACAAAGTACCAAAAGATGCTCCAAAGGATCACCCGAGGAGCCACATATTTCCCTCCATGTCCCCAGATTTTAACTGTGGCGAATCTACTGTTGATAATTGTGGTCAATTATCCTAGGTAGGAGAATAACTTCATTTCTTTTCTGATGGTTTTGTGACAGAGGCAGCCTGAATTAACCAAACAGCAGCCATAACCTAATTATTAGAGCTATCGCCAAGTCCTCTGGCGAAATCATTCCTCTTTAACAATAAGCACTTCTAATTTCACAGAGTTGGCATGGGAAGTACAAATTCCCTAAGCAGGTAGCTAGGTGTGCTAGTAAGCAAGGACACTACTGATACCACTAGGTTCCCAGACCTAAGTTTTCTATATGTTGTGGGACAGCATAATATTACAACTATCGATTTATTTACAACTCCAGGTCGACAGAGACATTGCATTTCTCTATCAAGCCAATAGCTTCTAGGTGATACATATTCTATATGACAAGTGGATGTGTCACTACCATGTGCTTATTTCCTTTGCTATAAATTGTATCTGTTGGTCTGTGGTACATGAGATCCTCTGTCAGAAAATCAACACTTTATAAATGGTCAGATACCAGTGCTAACTAAAAGCCTGAGAGCAAGAAAGGCAAACCCATAACAAGAACATATTGGATTCCAGTCTGCTAATGCCATATCAGGAGATAAATATTCATCTCTCTGGTAGGTAGGTTGAATATTCTGCAGCAACAATAACTAGGTTAGCTTTGCTGAGTAGGGCCAAACCATAAGCTCTACGTCCTATCTACCTGTTTACTGCTATGTTTGCTTCAATTCTCCTCCCACAGTGCCCATACTGGAGACTGATAAGGAAGGCTGGCTGGTAGAGTTGTTCTGTCTGTTGTCTGGTGTCTATTGTTTAGGGCATCTACCATGATGGTTCTCGATTAACATACAATACAAAGATCATCATCACTTTTGAAGCCCATCCATACCCCTTTTTTCCAGATCTCTTTGTCCTTAACATTGTATCCTTTCTACTTCTAGGACTCTAATAAAACCAGCTAAACATTTATAAATCTGAAGGTATGTATTCTTAGCTCTGGCCACTTCTCTTTTAACAAAAAGTAGGTGACAAAGAACATTACCCAAAGATCTGATCTGTGGAAACATTGTCTTTAAATTTTGTCTTTCAGGGCCAGACATAGATGGACAATAGGGTAGCGGACTTCTATTTTAAGTCTGCAATCACTGAGTCAAAATACCTCCTAACTTAGTGTTACCCATTTCTTCCCCAATCCATTGGTCATAAAGGACATCCATTACCTTATCACCCATAGGTGTGAGCTGAGGGAAAGTCAGTGGTGTAACAATGCTTAATGATGCCAGGTTCTAGGCTCCCTGATGATACAGCTTGTTTGTGAACTTAGAAAATTATCATTTCATTTCTGAGCATACCACTTCTGTGTTAAGATGCATCAGGCTCAGAGGGTTTGACAGACCCCAGGCCATGACAGACTGGCTGCCTGTTCACCTAATGCCTCATAATCAGATGCATCCCTCTGCCCCCACCCTGAACTCATTGCACTCCAGTAGCTATTTTTGAATGGGTACAATTCAAATGGCTTAGATCCATTGCAGGGCCCTTTCTTGCTTTTAGACTCACTAAATGCTGACATCTTTGCACACCACTCAGAAGAATGTGTTGAATTTATATTCCCAAGTGTGGAATTGCCATTGGAATCTTGCCTCTCTAATTTGGCTACTCATTATACTAATTATGCTTCATCTCCCTTGCTTTTGATAGTTAAGCATCAACATATACCCTCTAATATTTGGAGATCTTATCATCATTTTGCTACATGGGACTCCAGTTCTGTAATATTATCATCTATTTTCAGCTCGCTTGCCGAGAAAACCCAACACTGAGATTCTCTGTGATGTTTTGCCTCTTTCTCTAGCACAGTGCCTACTGCTTTGATAGACACAGTGTCCTCAGAATTCTCCCTGCATCCAGGGAACACAGTCAGTTACTGAGTGTTCAGACCTCACTTAAGATATCTAGCTCCTTCTTTGAATCTTTTGCTTTTTCTCTTTCATTGTTTATCAAAGTACTTCTGTCTTTGAACTGCACTTAGTATTAGTTATTACATTCTCCAAGGACCATTCTAGTAATGTGTGAGTACAGTTTCCTGGGGTACTTACCAGAATGTTAACCCCTCTATCAAGAAGAGAAATCCCATATCAACAAAGTCCTCTTGATATAACTTCATATTTTGCTCTCCATGAATCCGACCCCAGGCATATTCTCCAGGTTCCTGTTCTACAAATAGGTTAGTTCCTGTACTTCCTTTGAAGTATAATCCTTTTTCTTTTTTAAAACACCCTATACTTCATTAGCCATATTATATGGTTAATTAGCCCCAGTTATTATTTTGAAGGGGTAGATCATGAGGAGGGGGCTTATTTTCTCATAAAGGCAGAGACTACAGTGACATCTGCCATCAAAGGCAGGGGCAGGTACTAGGCTTTAGCAGAAAGTAGTGGGCACCCCTGCCCATCCAGAAGGTTCATAGGCATATGGAAATTTCAGGTTTTCCGGGATCCTCAGGCAATTTCTGAGATATAATTTCTTCCTAATTAGGGACACAATTTTAGGGTAGCCAGCTTGCTGAAGTTGAGAATTCAACCTCCTCTGGATCTCTGCTACTCCTAAGTTCTAAGCCTTCAATTCCTTCTGACCACAAGACACAGACTCATGTGTTACCAAGGAGTGCCTTTTACTTTCAGACTTAGCTTCAATTTAACACCCTCAGGGATCCATTCTCTTTCTCCAAATGCATCAGTTGATCCCAGCAATAGTTGACCAATTCCATAGTCTTAGAATAAGGACTTCCTATGAGTTTCTCAAATGACTATAATATTGTTTCCACTAATGCAGCTACTCTCTTCCATTTCTTTCCCATCAAGATCACTACAGAGATGGTGTCCACCTACCAGCTGTGATGATCTTTTTCATTGCCTATTAGCCGTTAGGTGATAAACCTCAAAAATCTCATTCCCTTGAACTACTCCTGACATCAGTTATCTGGGTCAAGTTTCCAGGAATTAAACTCTGAGATAGAGATTTATACACATGTTACCTTAGTAATTGATACCTGTGGGAAATTAAACATATGAGTGGGCAAAAGAGGAATTCAACTGAACAGTTAGAGCACAAATGTTTCAGTCAGCCTTCAGGGAGATCTGGAGCTAGGCTGGTCCTTTGGAATTGTCCAGACCTGCAGAAAGATAGCTAAGCCTCTGTATTCTTACATATATAATGGCCTCTATAACTCCAGCCATAGAATGCAAGCGAGCCAGAGAGTACAAGGGGACATCAAATGTGAATCTCTCTTTAATTGAGGGCAATTTTTGGGAAGCTCCTCGTTTGAGTAGTCACAGGGCAACATTCTCCGTAGCGGGGATGAGTGCCTGGGTAGCGGATCTGGGTGACACATGATAGCGTCCATCACAACATTGCAATACTCTTATTGAGATTATCCATCATATTGTACAATGTGTATCTCTTCCTTACACACAATTCACACACACAGTGGCCTTGACTATTACCTAAGTACATCACGTACCTGATTGAGAGTATCTCAGACCACCTGCTTTCATATTTCAATCCTCTCAATTTCAGAACATATTTTACTGTTAGGTTCTTGGTACTATCTTCTAACACAATTCTCCTGTCACAATTATAAAGGCCTAGCTGTATATTATCTTAGATCTTAAGACTTAGAGAATATTTGAGTAAATCCATGAGCTATTATATTACAATTCTACATGGCATGTTTATACATAATATTTTACCTCCTCATAATTTCTCATTCCAAAGTTAGAAAAATAAAGAGTTTGTATAGAATTGGGGAAAATATCATAATAAAAAATTTAAGAACATTTAGTGCATAAAATATTTTCTTGTCTCATCAGAATTTTGGAGACTTTAGTATATAATGACTTCAAAGAGTTACAGCAAATGCTTCCTTTCTAAATTAAAGAAATTTGCATGAACAGAAGACACTGTTTTTAACAGTTCACAAGCTTCTGCTGTTTTTATACTATCTGAAGGCTGTATCATCTTTTAATGTCAATGCAGTTGGTTGCCATAGAAATTTTAATGATGTCACTCACTATTCAAGTCTAGAAATAAACAGCAGGAACAGATGGGCATTTCAGAATGAAGGGCAGAGTTTCAATGCAAGTGTTCTTAAAAACAAAAAACCAACAGGTTAAAAAATTGCATTCAAAAAAATAAAACTACCTTGTGCAGCATTAAACATTAGAATGTGCTTCCAAAGTTAGTTAAATAGCTGGGTAGGAATCAGGGGCCTGAGAACAGAAGGAACAGGAAGTGCATTTTAACACAGCAAACACTGACACAGAATCTTATCTACATGGAATTGGAATTGAATCATGGTTACAATGTACAGATATAAATGCCCAGTAATCCTGAGCAGGGATGGACTGAGACAGACTGAAGAAATATGTGAACTTGCTCTCAAAGAGGCTGGGGCAGGTATGATGACAGTTTTAAAAAAAGCCAGTAATATGTGTAAGGACAGAGAACCAAAGAAGGCACTTACATCTAGGTCTGAAATCACAATGAAAATTGCTTTAAAAATGCATTGCTCCATCATTGCTGCACCATATTCTTATATAAGCTATTTCTATTATATTTTATATTAAAAACCCTCACCCTGACATATAATATTCACAAATTACTCAAAGTATAGCATTTAATGTACCAGTATATAGGAGATCACACAAAAATCAAACAAGCTAAGTCTGAAAAAAAAAAAAAAAACTACAAATTTAAAATTAAGACAATTTAAATAGGACTTAGATTTTCAATAGGACATTGATTTTTTAAAAACTTTGTTTTTAAAATATTGAATAGAGATTATAAAAATCTAAGGATGCTTTCATCTGGAAGTCTTTGGTGTGTTAAGTTCTCTTTCCCTGGATAGAAAAATTTACTCAATGGTCACTGATATGTAAGTTGAAAATAAGAACAGAAAAAAATATCTACCTTTTAAAGATACACATTAAATAAATTCAAAGTGGAGATTCCCATGAAAATGCAACACAAAAGTTATTTGGAAGACTACTTTAAAACCCTGCAGTGATGTTCACTACTGATATTCTTAAGTTTGTACTGATATACAGTTATATCTTGGTACTCATGGGCTTCAGAACTTGTTGACCTTTGTACTCATCACCTTTTGATGAGAAAAAATAATGTCTCAACACTCAGTTCTTTCTCAGGATTTGTCACAGTTGTAGAATTGTCCATCAAGAGAAAATGCTTCATCACTTGTTGCTGGCTCGGCACTCATTGGTTTCAGAACTCCTCAAGAGCTCCAGAACGAATTAATGACAAGTACCAAGGTACCACTGTATTTAAGCACAGACTATCTTGAGTCTTAAGCTTATGAAACAGTTGTCTGGAACAGGTGACTCTGCGGTGGTGGTAAGAATTGTCCTTCAAGTAAACCAGTGAACATTGTAGCTCTGTTCCTGGCGGCCAGTACATATTAACCCCTCCACTCACTTGTTCTTAATATGTTTATTGTGGTTGTGCAAGAAGTGACACACTCACACCCAGAATGACACTTTAAGTCACTGTTTTTCAAGAATTACTGTTTTCCTCTGGAACATGAACTCAAAATAATTGGCTATTTTGAATTCACCTCTCATTCATGATTTCAAAAATGATTTTGTATTGCAAAAACAAAATGACATTGAAGGTTTGGTTATAGAATGAATATTTATATTCCCCTAAATTTCATATGTTGGAACTCTACCACCTAATGTGATGATATTAAGAGGTGGGGCCTTTGGAAGATAACAGAATTATCTTCATAAGATAATTCTGAGGTCATCATAATTGAATCCTCATAAATGAGATTAGTGTCCTAAGAAAACAAAAATTGGAATAACAACAGTATTTACCTCTTGATACATAAAAAAATCTTCTAATGGTTCCTATATGAAATGAAGAGGCTATAATCGCATTAATGATTTTTATTTGTCTTTTTTCTTGACCATGATATGATACAGTAAAACAAGGGTAACATATTATCTTATCTGAAGTGTGCTTGCATCTCTCTGCTGTTTATCACATAAGAATGTAACAAGAAGACAGCCATTTACCAACCAGGAAGCTGGCTCTCACCAGACCCTAATCTGCTGTCTTTGTCTTGAATTTTCTGGCCTCTAGAAGTGTGAGAAATACATGTTTATTGTTTAAGTGACCTAGTCTTTGGTAATTTTTTTTATTTACTTTATTGTTGTTCAGTTACAGTTGTCTGCATCCTCTCCCCTCCCCTCCCCACCCCTCCAAACCCACCTCCCTTCCCTGCCTCCCTCCTCCCCCTTGGTTCTGTCCATGTGTCCTCTATTTCTTATAGCAGCAAATATAGACTAAGGCAGAATTAGTTTAGGTGATGAACTTAACTTGTTCCATAGAATTAAAAAATAAACTTTTGAAAACATGAAAAAACAGACCAAAAATACCTAATATTATATAGAATTAAATTACAGCAAGACCACTGTTATCTTTCTCAAAATGTATAAATGACACTTTTATTAATTTAATCCCAGTCACAGTCACTGGCCTGATTCTGGTCTGGAGATTTTTCCGCCAATTACCTAGTTCAGTGCTGTGTGCAATTTATGTTCCTGTTCATGTGCCACATGGGACGACCCAAATCCATTTGACAAAGTATGGTCTTGTACCAAAACTGACAAACATTCACAAAAAAAAAAAAAAAAAAAAAAAAAAAAAAAAAAAAAAAAAAAAAAAAAAAAAAAAGACACTCAAGCATTATTTATAGTTGCTAAAAATTACTCTTCTTTGAATAATGAAAAATTCTGACAATTAAATTTTTACTGCTTTTAAAATAAAATTTTAAATATATATGTTCCTTCAGTGGGTGCTCTGCACAGCACCTAAACAGAATACCAAAGGCCCCCTGTCCACTGTTTGTAGCTAGCATAAATAATTTTTTAATCATCTTTGCTTTTAGGAAGACAAGAGTATATATATATATATATACTCTTATTTATATATATGACTATATATATATATATATATATATATAATATAGTCTAAGATATATATATATAGTCTTATATATATAACCTAAATGCTTATTTTATTTTCTCAAAAATGTCACAAAATAGTTACTCATCCCAAATATCCAATGTCTCCTTTACTCCTCCTACTAAAGAACTTGTGAAGATTTAGCTAATTATGTTGTTTCCTATTCTATTATTGGTAGTTTTACGTATAAAATAACTTGCTTATTGAGAAAGTACAAACAACACATGAATAGTAATAATTTCTAATCTATGTCTATAGTTTATAGTAAAAGGTTTTAAACATTTGTGCCCTTCTAAGAAAATGAAAATTGAAATAAAAATACAGTATTTACCTCTTGATATGTGAAATGTCTCCTAAAGTCTCCAAATGAAACTGAGACCATGATTAGATTAATAAATTTGTATGCTTTTTCCTTGATCAAGATCTGATGAAGTAAAATAGAGAGTAATTTTCACATAAAAAAATGTGAAGTAATTTATAAGTGGTCAGTGGACATTACAAATGCTATTTAATGTAGCTATAGAGCGTCTGGCATCTAATTTTGCTGATAATGCGATCAGACTAAATACAGGTATGTTATTGTACGATGACATTCAAAATACTAAAATGAGAAAATAAGACTTTGAAAATTATAATAACTTGGTTATCTGTTTTGAACATTTCCCAAAAAGAAAAGATAGTCCTCTGCCTGGAAAGGTATGAATAAGAACCATGTTTACACTTTCAAATGGAAGGTCAGGTCTAACTTCTCGTTGACTTTTAATGGCATACAAAACCTGGCCTTGCCCGCCAACACAAATCATTTTTATTTTTAAATTCATCAACACTGTGTTAATTGATTTAGAAACTCTATTAAAAATCAGCTTAGGTTGTTTCACATAGATTTTTTATTAGATTTTTAAAAATTAAGTATGGCTGCTAAAAATATTATATTAGTTTTAGTTGTACAATACAATGATTCGACATTTATGTACCTTACAATATGACCGCCACACTAAGTCTAGTAATAACCTCTCATTGTGCAAACTTGTCACAATATTGCTGACTATATTCTCCTTCACATTCTTTACTCATCTCTGACCCCCTAACCCTCTGTCAGTGATCAGTTGGGTCTCTGTTTCTGTGAATCTGATTTTGTTCTCTTTCGTTATGTGTGTTTTTAGACTCCACATATCAGAGAAATCATATGACATTTGCCTTTCTCTAACTTATTTCACTTAGCATAACACCCTCTAGGTCCATCCATGTTGTTGCAAATGGCAATTTTTTTTCTATTTTACTGCTGAGTCATATTCCATTTTATATAGACCACATTTTTATCCATCTATCTATTCAGTAGACACATCTTGCTTCCACATCTTGTATGTTATAAATAATGCTTCCATAAACACTGAAAATTGGTGCAGCCACTGTGGAAAACAGTATGGAGAGTCGTCAAAACACTAAAAAAAAGTTCTGCCATGTAACCCAGACATTCCACCTCTGGGTATTTAATCCAAAGAAAATGAAAATACTAATTTGAAAATAGATATGTACCCTATGTTCACATATTTGGGTTTTTTTAAATAGTTATTTGACATTTCATTAGACATTGGATGATAAATTTAACTTCTCTTTCTTCAATTTTGAAATAAAATCTTTCTTCCTTATTTAGCATCTCTCTTCTCTACCCTCTCCTTAACTTCTGTAAGACTTTCAGTGGGAAGGGAAGATCACAGTTACACTTCACACTTTCCAATCTCTCACTTGCTCTTCCTCCAACAACATGTCTAGTAATGACATGCCATGGACACCGCACTTCCCTGGATCAGTGATGACTGTTTTGAGGATAAAACTGTGACACATGTCCTAGACCTAAATGTACTTTTTTTTCTTGTGACATTATTCTGTACTTCTTACATTTTGAAACTCATTTCCCTTGGGTTCTAACACAGAAATGTTAGTTTTCTTCTGACCTCTTTTCTCACAATTTGTCAGTTTCTCTTCTTTTTTCATCAGGCTTTTTCCCTAGCTACCTACAAAATAATGTTTTGGTTTTTTCTTCAGGTTCCATCTTTATAAATGGCCTTGCAAACCCACACAATACTTATTCCCCTAAATCTTGCCTGGTTTTTTCACTCATATCAACATTTTCAAATGTCACAGAGATGCCGATAAATTCAATTAATCTCTTGAGCACTTATACCAGGGAGTTTTTACTTAGCTATCTCATATAAGTCTGCAATTGTATGTGCTAGCATTCAACTCTCATCTCCCTTTTGACATTCCACTACCTCATCTTCTGTTCTGGTTCCTACACCAATTGTTTAGCCATTCATACCTAAAACCCGAGAATCACACTAGAGATTCTCTCTCTCCAGTGAGTGAAAAATCATACCCTTTCCTTCACTGCTCCTCATCCCATTGATAAAAACCACTGCTACTATGTTTTCTACATTGCTCTTTATGCCATTTTGTTCTGCCTATTCTTTTATTGCCTATTTCTCCTTCTCCATGTCCATGTAGCTTACGTCTCTTAAAATCAGTCTGACCTCATTTTTAATCTAAGTAATAAAGATTTAAAATGTCGTAAGAAACATTTCAAGTTTCACTTGATACTGTTTAAATTTGTTTCATTAGATCAGAATTAGTCAGATCTTCTTGTATTTGCTTATATTATTTTTTCCCAAATGTTTTATTTGCTGATATATCTCTGATCCCTGCTAGCATATGTCTCTAGGAAACCTACTTATTTTATTTTTTTAAGATTTTATTTATTTATTTTTAGAGAGAGGGGAAAGGAGAGAGAAAGAGAGGGAGAGAAACATCAATGTATGGTTGCCTCTCATGTGCCCCGATTGTGAACCTGGACTACAAACCTAGGCTGTACCCCGACTGAGAATCAAACTGGCGATCCCTTCGTTTGCAGGCTGGTGCTCAATCTGCTGAGCCACACCAGGTAGGGCCTTACTTATTCTATAAGATTTACATAAGCAATATTTCTTGAAGAAAATCTCTCTGATATGCCCACCATCCAATGTGACTTGATCATATGTTCCTCCTTTTCCCACTTAAATGCATACTACTATTTCTGTAATACTTCTATCATATTCAGATCTATTTATTTCCCTAAGAACTTCATGAAAGTAGGCTTTGCAGATTCTAACTTCCTATCCTAAATTGAAGGACTTGAAAATATGTTGAATAATTAATCCATGAGTAAAATCCAGATATTATGGACTATAAAATCATATAAGGATTTAATTGCATGACTTTGGTCTATTCATTCTGTTTATAGTACTTTTAAATGGACTAAACATACATTGTAAACATAGTATAAATATACTTGAAACCAAAGTGCTGCATTTAACCTATTACCAATATAATCATATCTCTTGTTTGATTTCTACACCAATATGCCACTCACACATAATTTTACTTACCTTTTAAACTTGTGTGTGTGTCTCTTCTAGTTACTATTGTTCATCTCGCATCCTCCGTGATCTCCATCTTGCAAATTCTGAGCTTCATATAAAAGATATTTTGCCTATGAAGGATCTATGAACTCATGATATTAAAAGAGACTGTATGCAATCATATTTTTTCATATAGTTTCTTCATCCTTTATTGATTTTATACAGAAAGGAAGAGTGAGAGAGAAAAACCAATGTGTGAGAGAAACAAACATTGAACGGTTGACTCCTGTATGCGCCCAACCAAGAATCAAACCCACAACTTTGTGCTCCAACCAACTGAGCCACACAGTGGGGGCTGTGTACAATTTCATCAGTAGATTAATCTGTGGAATAAGGTCTCACATGAGATGCTATCCATGGCTGCGCAATTTAGCCAAGAATACCCAGTGTGTTAAATGTTTTGGGGACATAAAAAGCTTATTAATTATTTAGAAAAATTATACAGTAGAAATAAGGTTTGGAGTGTTTCATTGGAATGTTAATGACAAGAACTTGGAATCTTAAGAAGTGGATGTACCATGTCTGTCTATGAGAAGCTTTATCTCAAACACTGAAGATGGTTCGAATATCCAGGAACAACAGACTTGTGAAACTAAGTCCCTGTGCCAGTTCGAGTATGGTAAGTACACTTACTCAAGAGAGTAAGTATAGTGTTTGCCACAGGACCCGATTTTGTCTACCCTATAATGTGTACTAATGCATTCAGGAATACAAATAACTGTAAATCATAGGACACGAATCCAGTATATAATACTAGTTATTGTGAATTTGTCTTTTGAGAAAAATCATTTGTTTAGGATTATCTGCTCCTTTCTACAGTCTCACTTTCATCTCTGTATATATTGTAAACATTAATGTGTTAACTATGTTCTTAGTTGGTATATTGGATTAGACACAGTTTAAAATATGTTGATGCTAAAGAGATATTAGGGTGCCCAGAACTGAATAGCTGAAAACAAAAAGATGTTTAAATTAGTTAGCTTATTGGCAAATAAAATAATGTTTATTACATTTTTTTAAGTTAAAACGTTTTAGGAGTAGACTTCAATATCAATACAAATGACCAGTATTAATAAACACACACAGAGCACAAAAGAAAACAGCAAAAAGGAAGAGTAGAAACTAATTACACATATACATAGCTATTACTTCTTTCAAAAGAGAATACACTTTTAATGATAGGTGATATTGAGGAAACAACAAAAAAAATCTACTTGTTGGCACATTGTACCAACTAATGTAAAGATTGATTTTTTAAAATAGAAATCACCCCGGCTGGTGTAGCTCAGTGTATTAAGTGCGGGCTGGGAACCAGAGGGTCCCGGTTTGATTCCCAGTCGGGGCACATGCCTGGGTTGCAGGCCAGGTCCCCAGTGAGGGCCATGTGAGAGGCAACCATACATTGCTCTTTCTCCCTCCCTTCTCCTCTCTCTGAAAATAAATAAATAAAATCTTTAAAAAAAATAAAATAGAAATCACTTTATAATTGACATAATTAGAATGACAATTACACAACAGGTACTGTTAGGAAAGATAATTTAAATATATAAAATAAATAGAAAAAATTACTGGAAATAATATATGGTGCCAATGACTGAAATTTGATCTACTTAATAAATCAATCACTTTTTCTTGTCAAGCAGCTAGACCAGACATGCACTGTGGAAAGGGTATGTGACCAAGTCCAAGTAAACTGAACAAGATGAAAGTATTGCATTTTCTGGTTGATCTCATTAAATTCCTGTGCTCATTTAATGTCTCACATACTCCAGCTCCATAAACTGGAGGTGGCAAAGCCACAGGAAAAGGGGCCTTGGTGCCTGAAGTTACTGATCAGAAGACAATCACTTGACAACCAGGAACATCAATTCAAAAATTTTACAAAGAAATAAAATTGACTTGTAATTTGTTAATATACTGATATTCTAATCTTTAATCTTTAAATGGCTGTATAGCTCAACTATGAACTTTAATATATTTAATTAATATTACTACCAAAACTTTCTGTAAAATAAATAGCATTCCTAAACAGAAGAGTGGGAAATAATTTGCATGAGAATAAAATTTTCTACAAAGAAGTACTTCAAGTTTACTTGTCTTTAATAGTAAATTCCACTGAGCATTCAAGGAAGAAAATGATCTAATAATACACAAAAATCTAGAGAGAATGTAATACATGTTATAATCTCTAAATCATTTTATGAAGACAGTAAAACTTTCATTAAAAACCCAATAAGACACTATCTAGAAAGAAAATTATACTCTAATATTATTTATAAACATATATTTAACACTTTTTAATAATTTCAAAACACAAAAACACAATATTGGTAAACTAAAAATAGAAGTCAACTTAAACTGATAAAGACATAAAGACAAAAATGTGTAGTCACCATAATATTTAATGGTTAATTGTTAAATGAAGTGATGGTGTGTTAATTAACTTGATTTTCTTAATATTTTTATAGTGTGTATATATATGTACATATATATGTTAAATAATTACTTTGTACTCGATCTGTCAAGTAATCAGTCAATGCTTTTCCTCTGAAATTAAGAAGAAGGTAAAAAGGTTCACTACAGTTACTTTCATTAACTCTGAGCCAGAAGTTCTAGTTAGTGCAAAGGGAAAAAATATATATATAATCTATGTAAAAAAATGTATATAAACGTTGCAGAGGAAGGTAATATGATCATGTATATAGAAAAAATAAGAGAAGCTAAAAATAAATTTTAAAGAAGTGCTAAGAGAGTTTATCAAGGTTTCTCAACAGAAATCAATATAAATAATATCTTGTTTCTCATACGAACTAAAATGGAAAAAATAGGTAATAAATATATTCAATAACATCTGACAAGGTAAATGTTTATGAATAAATATGAAAATATATTTAAGGCATATAAGGAAAATTTACAACATTGCTTTATTTTTCTGCTGCGTAGTATTCCATTGTGTATATGTACTACAGTTCTTTGTTCCACTCATTTACTGAGGGGCACTTGGGCTGTTTCCAGCACTTGGTTATTGTATATAGCACTGCTATGAACATAGGGGTGCATAGGTCCTTTTGAATTATGTTTGTTTTGAAAAAGACATACTGTTTCAAACAGACAAACAGATATGCAGACATACAGACATACTTCTGTTTATATTGTATAAAATAGAAGTAAGTCACAGAAGAAAGAATACTTGTTATATGATTTCATTTATAGAAACATTCAAATTCAGGCAAAATAAAATTATTTTTTATTATAAAACAGAATGCATTTCAGGTTGAAAAACTAAAAAGATAGACAAGAAAGAAAATAGTAATTTTGGTGCGTGTGAAAAAATGAATTCATAAATATAAAATAGCAATAAATAATATATAATATAGAGCTCAAAAGTGGAGAAACAGGAAAAATAAAGAGTTGGTGAGTAATCACATCCTTTTCAGTGTATATCTAAGTCTGTGTGACTGTAGAAATTTATTTTTCTTTTTTTGTTTGATAAACACAACATAATAGAATAAACTTAAAATATAAAATAATAATATATCTAACAAAGGTATAAAAAAAGAAAGTAGAAAGAACTATGTGGACAATAGCTCCCTCAACTTTTTTAATACTTAAAAAATATACCAGCCTTGGCTGGTGTGGCTCAGTGGATTAAGTGCAGGCTGCGAACCAAAGGGTCGCCAGTTCGATTCCCAGTCAGGGCACATTCCTGGGTTGCAGGCCAGGTACCCAGTAGGGAATGTGTGAGAGGCAACCACACAATGATGATCTGTTCCTCTCTTTCTCCCTTCCCCTCTGCCTAAAAATAAATAAATAAAATCTTAAAAAAATATAATGATCCTAAAAAATAAAATAATAAAAAATAAAAAAAAAGTGCATGGGAATAAATGCAACCTATTTAAAGATAGAATACCAATACTTAGAATAATACAAACATGTATAACACCAAGTGGCTCAAAGTGATTGACAGTAACACTAGGTCAAATAAATGACAAATGCGTGAAAAGAAAGGAAAGCAGAGTTTCAATTCAAGGTAAAATAATAGATGAAAAAAAATGGTACTAAAATATAATAGCCATGAGTATTTTTTACCATAAAATATCACATAAAACTGAAAACACTGTAAGGAATATAGGGAGAAATAGAGAAAAATACAAAGAGATAAAAGAGAAACTGGGTAAAAAATTTAAAATATAATAGAGAGAACCACATCAGCATAATACTAACATTGTTCTAATAGATTAATTTAAATCCATATGATTTGTAAACAAAGACTATATATTATTCTTTTAAGTATTAAGAACAAATAAAAAATGTCAACATTTACTGAAAGTAAAAATCACATTCTCTAATGAAAATGAAAGAAAAAACATAGTTTAGTAGTAAAAAGGAAAATCCCAAAAAATCTCCAATAAAACTTGAGGGGAAGAAAAAACAACAACTTCTGAATAAAAAGAAAAATTAAAACACAAATTGCAAAACACAGATGATAATTGCAATGAAATTTTAATTTTCCTAAACTCTGGTTCTGGCCAAAATGGGTAAAGATAATTGTTTGGTTAATTATAGCTAAAGACATATTTATCAGATTAAAAACACATTTTTAAGCAAGAAAATACAATATTAATTATGTATTGACTGAAAATAATAAAATAATAATAAAAGTATTGAAAGAGAAACGATAAATAATATGATATAAATGATAAAACAAAATGTGTGTTTTATAAAGAACCATATAGCTTTTTTTTTTTCCCAAGGAACGCCAAATGGCGGATGACGCCGGTGCTGCGGGAGGGCCGGGAGGCCCCGGGGGCCCTGGAATGGGAGGCCGCGGCGGCTTCCGAGGAGGGTTTGGCAGCGGCCTCCGGGGCCGAGGTCGCGGCCGGGGTCGGGGTCGGGGTCGTGGCCGTGGAGCTCGCGGAGGCAAGGCCGAGGATAAGGAGTGGATTCCCGTCACCAAATTGGGGCGCTTAGTCAAGGACATGAAAATCAAGTCCCTGGAAGAAATCTATCTCTTTTCTCTGCCCATCAAGGAATCTGAGATCATTGACTTTTTCTTGGGGGCATCCCTCAAGGATGAGGTTTTGAAGATTATGCCGGTGCAGAAGCAGACACGGGCAGGCCAGAGGATCCGGTTCAAGGCATTTGTCGCTATTGGGGACTACAATGGACACGTGGGTCTGGGTGTTAAGTGCTCAAAGGAAGTAGCCACTGCCATCCGTGGGGCTATCATCCTGGCCAAGCTCTCCATTGTTCCTGTGCGGCGAGGCTACTGGGGGAACAAGATCGGCAAGCCCCACACCGTCCCTTGTAAGGTGACCGGGCGCTGTGGCTCTGTGCTGGTGCGCCTAATCCCTGCCCCCAGGGGCACTGGCATCGTCTCAGCCCCTGTGCCCAAAAAGCTGCTGATGATGGCTGGTATCGACGACTGCTACACCTCAGCCAGGGGCTGCACTGCTACCCTGGGCAACTTTGCCAAGGCCACCTTTGATGCCATCTCTAAGACTTACAGCTATCTGACCCCCGACCTCTGGAAAGAGACTGTGTTCACCAAGTCCCCCTACCAGGAATTCACCGATCATCTTGTAAAGACCCACACTAGGGTGTCTGTGCAGAGGACCCAGGCTCCAGCTGTGGCCACCACATAATTTTTGTACAAGGAAAATAAAGTGAATTAAGCCTGTTAAAAAAAAAAAAAAAGGGTGTGAAATCTCAGCTCTGTGTCTTCCAAGGTGTGTGACTTTGGAGAACTGTCTTAACCTCTCTGTGCCTCAGTTTCTTCATCAATAAAATGAGATGATAACAGCATCCACCTCCTAGGGCTGCTGTGAGAATTAAAGGAGTTAATACAGCAAGGAGGTTAACACAGGGCTGAGTGGATTTTTTTTCACGCACTTCCAGCTCAGCTGTTCTGAGATGCCAAGGAGGTGAGAGAGTAGGCAAAGGGAATGGCGATGGCAGACAGCCACGGGTCAACTCCCTTGCTCTGGCACAGGCAGGCTGAGGCAGGTCTGCCGCTCACATCTGTGGCCACATGTGTGAG